>WNWK01003542.1:0-164189 GCA_009830355.1 Cherax destructor
AAAGCTACCCTTTGTCTGTGAAGGATTATAACAGGATAACCAGTCTCTGTGATAGGTCTTGAACGATTCCTTACTAAGGTATCGGAACGCTATTCTCAGGTTTGCCAGTCGCCCGTATGCTGGTTGATGTGTGCTTCTGGAGACGTGCTTGGAGTTATACTCACCCCAAGATCTTTCTCCTTGAGCGAGGTTTGCAGTCTTTGGCCACCTAGACTATACTCTGTCTGCGGTCTTCTTTGCCCTTCCCCGATCTTCATGACTTTGCATTTGGCGGGGTTAAATTCGAGAAGCCAGTTGCTGGACCAGGCTTGCAGCATGTCCAGGTCTCTCTGTAGTCCTGCCTGATCCTCTTCTGATTTAATTCTCCTCATTAACTTCACATCGTCTGCAAACAGGGACACTTCTGAGTCTATCCCATCCGTCATGTCATTCACATATACCAAGAATAGCACTGGTCCTGGACTGAACCCTGTGGGACCCCGCTCGTCACAGGCGCCCACTGTGATCCCTCGTCACGTACTATGTGTGTGTGTGTGTGTGTGTGTGTGCGCTTGTGTGTGTGTTTGCGCGGGTGTGTGTGTTCGTGTGTGTGTGTGTACGCTCCTGAGTGTTCCTGTGTGTGTACGCTCCTGAGTGTTCGCGTGTGTGTACGCTCCTGAGTGTTCGTGTGTGTGTACGTTCCTGAGTGTTCGTGTGTGTACTCACCTGGTTGTGGTTGCAGGGGTCGAGTCACAGCTCCTGGCCCCGCCTCTTCACTGGCCGCTACTGGGAGATGATGTGTGTACGCTCGTGTGTGTGTACGCTCGTGTGTGTGTGTACGCTCGTGTGTGTGTGTACGCTCGTGTGTGTGTGTACGCTCGTATGTGTGTATGTGTTCGCGCGCGTGTGTGTGTGTGTGTGTGTGTGGTGTGATGTGTGTGTGTGTGTGTGTGGTGTGATGTGTGTGTGTGTGTGTGTGTGTGGTGTGATGTGTGTGTGTGTGTGTGGTGTGATGTGTGTGTGTGGTGTGATGTGTGTGTGTGTGTGTGTGTGTGTGTGTGTGTGTGTGAATCGTGAAGAACAGGAGGAGTGTGAGGTTGTCAGTCCCTCAACCTTGAGTCGATGTTGTCAGTCCATCAGTCTTGAACAGAATACAGCATATGTGCTAGGAAGAAGCTTATATACTGTAGGCAGGAGAGGTGCAGAAGTCGTAGGTGGTGTCACATTTGTACAAGAGTGGTATACAATACCCACATTTGTCCAATGAATAATTTGTGCTAGTTACAACAACACTAGCATACATGCCCATTAAGGTTGTTATTCTTTTGCCTTGTGCACTCCTACACACTCTAACCTGAGCCTCACTATCCTCATAAAAACTCTTCACTGCTTTCAGTAACCTACCTCCTATTCCATACACCTGCAACATCTGCCACATTGCCACCCTATCCACCCTATCATATGCCTTTTCTAAATCCATAAATGCCACAAAAACCTCTTTACCCTTATCCAAATACTGTTCACCTATAAGTTTCACTGTAAACACTTGGTCTACACACCCCCTACCTTTCCTAAAGCCCCCTTGTTCATCTGCTATCCTGCTTTCTGTCTTACTCTTAATTGTTTCAATAATAACTCTACCATACACTTTACCAGGTACACTCAACAGACTTATTCCCCTATAATTTGTGCACTCTCTTTTGTCCCCTTTGTCTTTATACAAAGGAACAATACATGCTCTCTGCCAATCCCTAGGTACCTTACCTTCTTCCATACATTTATTAAATAATAGCACCAACCACTCCAAAACTATATCCCCACCTGCTTTTACCATTTCTATCTTTATCCCATCAATCCCAGCTGCCTTACCCCCTTTCATTCTACCCACTGCCTCACGAACTTCCCCCACACTCACAACTGGCTCTTCCACACTCCTACAAGATGTTATTCCTCCTTGCCCTATACACGAAATCACAGCTTCCCTGTGTTCATCAACATTTAACAACTCCTCAAAATATTCCCTCCATCTTCCCGATACCTCTAACTCTCCATTTAATAACTCTCCTCTTCTATTTTTAACTGTCAAATCCATTTGTTCCCTAGGCTTCCTCAACTTATTAATCTCACTCCAAAACTTTTTCTTATTTTCAACAAAATTTGTTGATAACATCTCACCCACTCTCTCATTTGCTATCTTTTTACATTGCTTCACCACTCTCTTAACCTCTCTTTTTCTCTCCATATACTCTTCCCTCCTTGCATCACTTCTACTTTGTAAAAACCTCTCATATGCTAACTTTTTCTCCCTTACTACTCTCTTTACATCATCATTCCACCAATCGCTCTTCTTCCCTCCCGCACCCACTCGCCTGTAACCACAAACTTCTGCTGAACACTCTAACACTACATTTTTAAATCTACCCCATACATCCTCGACCCCATTGCCTACACTCTCACTAGCCCATCTATCCTCCAATAGTTGTTTATATCTTACCCTAACTACCTCCTCTTTTAGTTTATAAACCTTCACCTCTCTCTTACTTACTGCTTCTATTTTCCTTGTATCCCATCTACCTTTTACTCCCACTGTAGCTATAACTAAAAAGTGATCTGATATATATGTGGCCCCTCTATAAACATGTACATCCTGAAGTCTACTCAACAGTCTTTTATCTACCAATACGTAGTCCAACAAACTACTGTCATTACGCCCTACATCATATCTTGTATACTTATTTATCCTCTTCTTCTTAAAATATGTATTACCTATAACTTACCTACCACACCCTCTCTACATGTTTCTCCTACTTTAGCATTTAGGTCCCCTACCACAATTACTCTCTCACTTGGTTCAAAAGTTCCTATACATTCGCTTAACATCTCCCAAAATCTCTCTCTCTCCTCTACACTCCTCTCTTCTCCAGGTGCATACACGCTTATTATGACCCACTTTTCGCATCTGACCCTTATTTTAATTCACATAATCCTTGAATTTGCACATTTATATTCCCTCTTCTCCTTCCATAACTGATCCTTCAACATTATTGCTACCCCTTCCTTAGCTCTAACTCTCTCAGATACTCCTGACTTAATCCCATTTATTTCTCCCCACTGAAACTCGCCTACCCCCTTCAGCTTTGTTTCGCTTAGGGCCAGGACATCCAACTTCTTTTCATTCATAACATCAGCAATTATCTCTTTCTTATCATCCGCACTACATCCACGCACATTCAAACAACCCAGTTTTATAAAGTTTTTCTTCTTATCTTTTTTAGTAAATGTGTACAGGAGAAGGAGTTACTAGCCCATTGCTCCCGGCATTTTAGTCGCATTATATGACACGCATGGCTTACGGAGGAAAGATTCTTTTCCACTTCCCCATAGACAATAGAGAAAATAAAAAGAACAAGAGCTGTTAAGAAAAAGAAGAAAAACCTAGATGTGTGTATGTATATATATGCATGTGCATGCCTGTGTAGTGTGACCCATGTAAAACAGTTTCAGGTTTCTGTTTCACAGTCACCTGGCAGGACGGTAGTACCTCCCTGGGTGGTTGCTGTCTACCTAACAACTTCATCATAATGACTGTCATTTGTCTGGTACTCATCATTATTATCTTTCACTACCCTCATCACTACTACGCCTCACCATACTTACCAATATTATCATTATTTTGAAAGCACTTAAGCTGGACTATTCACACAGTCAGACTCCAATATATAATTATTGTTATAACCTCAACTAAAATCAGTCTTTTCACTTAAAAAAAAATATTACCTTCTTTAAAATTATAAAAAAAAAAAAAAATTAATTCGTGAAAATATCCTCATATATTTGGTGGTCCTCTTCAGTGGATATAATTCTTGCTTGGTCACTACGAGTGATGGCGCCCCTGAAGGTCCTCAATGACTGGTTCAGTGAAGGAGAGCATCTAGGTCGAAATTATACTCTTTTTGTTTCCCAGTCGAAGATATCTTGTACAGACTCTGGCTTTGTCTCCAAGTAGGCAGGTGGAGTTGTTTCTTGTTGGTTTCTTAACTCACTGTAGAATCTTGATCCTGGGTTTCATAACTCACTATAGAATCTTGATCCTGGGTTTCATAACTCACTGTAGAATCTTGATCCTGGGTTTCATAACTCACTGTAGAATCTTGACCCTGGGTTTCATAACTCACTGTAGAATCTTGATCCTGGGTTTCATAACTCACTGTAGAATCTTGATCCTGGGTTTGACAGCTCACCATTGTCTCAGGTTTTTGTCTTGCAGGATATAGCCGCGAATTTCTTTTAGACGACTTCGATCGTCTTTGATCTTCTTCTTGTAAAGTTTGGGTTTTACTGTTCTATCTACTGCGAAGCCGAGGTCAATGAGATGTGCTACGTAATCCTGACCTTGTTTTCTAATCATTATATTTGATTCTGTTATGTCATTGTGGGCAAAATTGGTCTGATGAAATTGTTTTAGTGCTTTCTTAGCAGCTTTATATGCCTTGCGGCACTCTTCTAGGGAATTTTTTCCTATGAATTTTGCGAAAGTTACTCCAGTGCAGCGGGACATAACAATAGCTAAAGGTTCATAAATCATTCCATAAAGCTTGGGAGCTCCACCTGCCCCATCAACCTTGAGGAGAGCTCTGGCTTCCTTAACAGCTTCTTTCAGATAAACGTCGTCAAAGAGCTTCTTGACGACGACCTTGGTAGCGGAACCATCATCTTGTTTTAAGAGAGCTGCCCATACCTCTCCATAGGCTCCTCTACCAAGTTTGGTCTTCATATCAAGGCTGCTCCAGGATAACACGGGAATAACAGTATCACTAGAGGTGTCTCCGCCTGTTTTTACTTCACTCTCTGGGGCACAGCAGTTCTTGCAAAGTTCGGTACTCTTCTCCTGGAGTACATTCACATCTAATTTTGGCTTTTTGGAAGGTGGAGTGAGAGTGGGAGTTGTGGGGAGAGTTCTCTTCAAGCCACCAGACAGTTCTTGTCCATCGGCAGTCATATCGAAGTGATCGAAGTCTTCTTTCCCTTCCACTTTTGTTGGCGAGAAAATCTTTTCTTTCTTCGAGAAAATCTTTTCTTTCTTCTATAAAAGATGTACTTAATTTTTATAAGGTACCAGGAAAGAGCAGCGCGATTATTAATATAGTTACTCTGACGAGACTCGTACCTTCAATTTGTAGACAATACGACCAATAATATAGTTAATATACGGGATTCCAATTATATACTTAGTAGACGGGATACCAATAATATAGTTGATATGGGATACCAATAATATAGTTGATATGGGATACCAATAATATAGTTGATATGGGATACCAATAATATAGTTGATATGGGATACCAATAATATAGTTGATATGGGATACCAATAATATAGTTGATATGGGATACCAATAATATAGTTGATATGGGATACCAATAATATAGTTGATATGGGATACCAATAATATAGTTGATATGGGATACCAATAATATAGGTAATATACGTGATAATATAGTGTGTTTATAGTGCAGTATGTGTAGTATAGTATCTAGTATAGTGTGCTGTGTAAAGTGGAGTGTAGTGTAGAGTGTAGTGTAGTGTAGTGTAAGGTGTAGTGTAAAGTGGAGTGTAGTGTAAGGTGTAGTGTAGTGTAAAGTGGAGTGTAATGTATGGTGTAGTGTAGAGTGTAAAGTGGGGTGTAGTGTAGGGTGTAAAGTGGAGTGGAGTGAAGAGTGGAGTGGAGTGTAGAGTGGAGCGTAGTGTAGAGTGTAGTGTAGTGTAGAGTGGAGCGCAGTGTAGAGTGGAGCGTAGTATAGAGTGTAGTGTAGTGTAGAGTGTAGTGTCGAGTGGAATGTAGTCTAGAGTGGAATGTAGTGTAGAGTGTAATGTAGTGTAGAGTGGAGTGGAGTGTAGAGTGGAGTACAGCGTAAGAGTGGAATGTAGAGTGGAGTGTAGTGTAGAGTGGAGTGTAGTGTAGAGTGGAGTGTAGTGTAGAGTAGAGCAGAGTGTAGTGTATAGTGGAGCAGAGTGTGAAGTGCCCAGCTAAGTCACACTGGTGTGCAATGTGTGCCAATGCTCATTCTTCTGAACGGTGTTATGATATGATCAAACAGCACCAGACTGTTGTTAACAATGTATCAATTGTAAGACTTGAGGAGTCACAGCAGCTCATGCTGACTGCAGTGTGAGGGCTGCCCACATCGCAGCCAACCACACCTCACCTTGCACCTCCCATTATGACCCCCCAGGCCCACCAGATACCTGGAGTCTGAATACTGGCTCATGTCTGCCCTCAGACAATGGGGTTGAGCACTTCACCTGGGAAGCACATCAACAGAGCTCCATCACGTCTGCTGTCAATACCAGTCTAGCTGAGTCAGCTGACAGTCAGCCACCGAGCTCAGCTGACCGGGGCTTCACGTCTCCAGATGTTCCTATGCTTGCTCGTGTGGTATACAACCTGAAGTCCCACATAGGACTACTGGAGAGACAGCAATTTCTCCTGAAGCAACAACTTGAGCAGCACAAGGAAAGATGTGTAGAGCGTACCAATAGCAAGATTGTCACAAATTCTGAAAGCGAGTGTAAGGCTGATGAACAAGGTGATGGTGGTGTCCTTACTTACGGTAATGACGAACCCAACAGCTGTGTTGATAACTATAGTGAGCATCATGCTGAGGGCAGTGTTGTCTATGATGTTAGTAATAGTGATGTGTGTCATATAAGTGGTGGTGCCAAGTGTGATGAGGGCAGTGGTCTCCATAATGTTAGTAATAGTGATGAGGGTCATATAAGTGGTGGTGCCGAGTGTGATGAGGTTAACCACATTGACATTAATGTTGAATATAGCACTGCTGATAAATGTAATGAACACAATGTTGGTAGTGGTGTTGGTGATGACAGTTATAGTGATGTGTGTAATGGTAGTGGAGGAGGGAATGTGAGTGGTAGTGCCACCTATCATACATTCACATGAACAGCGTCGTGCTGTGTAAAGAAAGACTGCCACGAGGCCTCACAACTGGTAGTGAACTTAAAAAACTCATGGACCAGGGTAACACTGCTGACATTGATAAGGTCTGCTCATTATATGAACAATTTTTTCATTATGCTGAGAAACTAAGCCAGATTCCAGGACTTCTATAATGGATCAGTCCTTGTATAAACTTAATATTTTTAGCTGGAATATTGCATCACTTAGAAAAAGACTTCCTGACCTTCATCATAAAGTAACCACCGAACCCATTGATATTGTGTGTCTACAAGAGTGCAGAGTCCCTGAAAATCCCAGCCCCCTAAATTGCCATCATTTGTTGCATATAACCTCAAATCTACTAACTCTTGTGTTCTATATATTAAAAAATCACTTCCCCATCAACTTCTCACACATAAGAAAACAGAGGGACTGCAATACCATGGTGTTAGGATTTATATTGGGAACTCTGCTCTCAACATATTTAATTTGTATGCTCCTGCTGATAAGTTCAATTACTTGGAGCTCCCAACTTGTGCTCAGTCTGAGCCTACTCTTATCATTGGAGATTATAATGCAAGACACAAAAGCATTGGAAGCTCACAGTTTGGTAATCGTAATGGTAACCAACTGTTGTCACTGTTAAATAGTCATGATAATGGGCAAATTGTAGGTGACCTTGAACCCACACATATCTATGCAGGCGTCCTTGATCTGTGTCTTGGCTTCAACATTACTTCTGCCAGCTGTGAGTCTACCATTGTATCAGATATATCATCAGACCATTTCCCAAGGCTAACCTCACTAGATATAGGTAATACTATCCTTCCTGGTGGAATATTCAAACGGAAACGTTTTAATGTTCCCCCTGATCAACATGAGGACTTTGTTGCACATGTGACTGACTGGTATAATTCCTATGAGTGTTCCTCTGTTGAGACCTTTAACAATGACCTTGTGAGCAGTATTCAGAACTACTTAGAGCCGCCTCAAAAACCTCCTGGAACTCTTAACCCAACCAACTTCCATAACAATCACACCTCCTATAATAACCATACTTATTACAATGATCCTAAACTTCGAACACTGAAACGTACTGCTCGCAGAATAGGCCTAGCCTATAGAAAACATCGTACCCCTGGAATGCTGAGACTCTTTCAAACTGCCCTTGCTGCTGCCAGAGAGCGTATGACAGAGCTGCGGCAAACTGACTGGGAAAAATTTGTCAATGGTCTCAATGCTCACACCCCACTTAGCCGAGCATGGAGGAACATAAATAGAATTAAGGGTAACAGAACTGGTCAGATTGCGCACCCTCATCCCTTACATAGGGCGAATGAGCTAGTCAGTGCTTGGGCTGTTACATCAAGCTATGAAAATCTTCCCAGTACCACACAGGCGAAATTAAATGACAAATATGATGCTAGGGAGAGACTTGTTTTATGCTCAGCAAGGAAGATGACTGTAACATTCCTTTCACTGACTTTGAACTTGATGCAGCACTAACTAAAGGCAACTCCACGTCGCCTGGTGAGGATGGTATTACCTACAATATACTAAGATTGCTGTCTCGAGTACCAGGCAATCCTTTACTCGAATTATACAACATGAGCTATGTAACTAGGGAGCTCCCTAAATCTTGGACCAACAGCCTCATCATTCCTATTCCTAAGCCCAATCAACAAAATTCATTTCGCCCAATATCTCTTACTAGCTGCTTGTGTAAAACATTTGAGAGGATGATTCTTAATCGTCTCATGTACAGAATCAAACATTTTTTGTCCCCCCGGTTGCATGGTTTCATGCATGGAAGGAGTGTGCACCATTGCATAGCCACCTTTCTCACTCTGCACACTGACAGCTCATACACTACCTTCCTAGACCTTAAATCTGCTTTTGATGTTGCCAACCGACATGTAATCATTAGTGAACTTGCCAGAATGGATGTTGGAGGATGGCTTCTCCGCTGAATTAAAGGCTACCTGTCCAACAGAAAGTCTTCTGTGTTGTTCCAGGAGCATAGAAGTATAACTAAAGACTTTGAATTAGGAATCCCATAGGGAGGTGTGCTCAGTCCCACTCTATTCAATATTCTAATTAATGCCTTACTTAATGCTATGCCTAGCCAGCCCCATCATTATATGATTAGTTTCGCTGATGATATAATGATTCACACCACCGGATTCTCCAACACCCAAAACATCCTTAACCATGTACTAGCCTCGTGTCAGGACCTGGGGTTGATAATCTCTACTGATAAAACAAAGATACTCAATAGGCGTCCTCCTCGACAGAGAGGCACAGTTCGCCAGATCCAGTTGCATGATGGGTCTCTTCTAGAATATGTAAACAGATACAGGTATCTAGGCTTTGAGGTCCCACTACTTGGACCTGTTGTAACGAGACTTTGTCGTCAATACAAAGAAAGGCTGAGAACACTTAGAGTTGTGGCAGGGTTTCACCCCAGGTATGGTGCTAATGTTAAAATTGTGAAAATGATGTATCTTGCTTATATTAGATCATTGGTTGATTATGCAGTCTTATGATAGGTCTTACTCAATAGTGACACAATGATTATACTGATAGTAAGGTTAGGTAATTGTAGTGATTAACTAGGTTTACAATATTGAGGTACTGAAATTCAAACATTTAAGAATTAAACAATTAGTTTAAAGAATTTAACAATTAGTTTATATATTAATGGTAAAGGTGATGTATTGGCAGCGATGCCTTGTTTCTTGTCAGTGATGCCTTGTTTCTTGTCAGTGATGCCTTGTTTCTTGTCAGCGATGCCTTGTTTACCAGCAAAGCCTTGTTTTTAACCAGTCCTCGCAGACGTACTGACTTGGGTTATCCTGGGTGGCTAACCTCTGGGTTAAAAATCCGAACAAATCTTACCCTATTGGTATTGAAGTCTATCAGCCTGAGCTGAGAGAAAATTCGGTGGTAAAATTGTATTTTTATCATAAAAACAATGTTGGTTGATGTGATGAATGTTGCATTGAACTATGAATCAGTGTTTCAACTAATGATACTGTGTTCAGGTAACGATGCAGCCTAGTGTTCCAGGTAACGATGCAGCCTAGTGTTCCAGCCAGTGTTGCAGCCTAGTGTTCCAGGTAACAATGCAGCCTAGTGTTCCAGGTAACGATGCAGCCTAATGTTCCAGGTACCGATGCAGCCTAGTGTTCCAGGTAACGATGCAGCCTAGTGTTCCAGGTAACGACGCAGCCTAGTGTTCCAGCCAGTGTTGCAGCCTAGTATTCCAGGTAACGATGCAGCCTAGTGTTCCAGGTAACGATGCAGCCTAGTGTTCCAGCCAGTGTTGTAGCCTAGTGTTCCAGGTAACGACGCAGCCTAGTGTTCCAGCCAGTGTTGCAGCCTAGTATTCCAGGTAACGATGCAGCCTAGTGTTCCAGCCAGTGTTGTAGCCTAGTGTTCCAGGTAACGACGCAGCCTAGTGTTCCAGCCAGTGTTGCAGCCTAGTATTCCATGTAACGATGCAGCCTAGTGTTCCAGCCAGTGTTGCAGCCTAGTGTTCCAGCCAGTGTTTCAGCCTAGTATTCCAGGTAACAATGCAGCCTAGTGTTCCAGCCAGTGATGCAGCCTAGTATTCCAGGTAACGATGCAGCCTAGTGTTCCAGCCAGTGATGCAGCCTAGTATTCCAGGTAACGATGCAGCCTAGTGTTCCAGCCAGTGTTGCAGCCTAGTGTTCCAGCCTAGTGTTCCAGCCAGTGTTTCAGCCTAGTATTCCAGGTAACAATGCAGCCTAGTGTTCCAGGTAACGATGCAGCCTAGTGTTCCAGGTAACGATGCAGCCTAGTGTTCCAGGTAACGATGCAGCCTAGTGTTCCAGGTAACGACGCAGCCTAGTGTTCCAGGTAACGACGCAGCCTAGTGTTCCAGCCAGTGTTGCAGCCTAGTGTTCCAGCCAGTGATGCAGCCTAGTGTTCCAGCCAGTGATGCAGCCTAGTGTTCCAGCCAGTGATGCAGCCTAGTGTTCCAGCCAGTGATGCAGCCTAGTGTTCCAGCCAGTGTTGCAGCCTAGTTTTCCAGCCAGTGATGCAGCCTAGTGTTCCAGCCAGTGATGCAGCCTAGTGTTCCAGCCAGTGATGCAGCCTAGTGTTCCAGCCAGTGTTCCAGCCTAGTGTTCCAGCCAGTGATGCAGCCTAGTGTTCCAGCCAGGGTTCCAGCCTAGTGTTCCAGCCAGTGATGCAGCCTAGTGTTCCAGCCAGTGTTCCAGCCTAGTGTTCCAGTCAGTGATGCAGCCTAGTGTTCCAGCCAGTGTTCCAGCCTAGTGTTCCAGTCAGTGATGCAGCCTAGTGTTCCAGCCAGTGTTCCAGCCTAGTGTTCCAGTCAGTGATGAAGCCTAGTGTTCCAGCCAGTGATGCAGCCTGGACCCAACAAGTCATCCATTAGTGCCCAGAAGACTGAATAAACTTTGTTATGTTATTTGTTTATCATTTTACCCAAACTCAAAAATTAAACTGAAAACATTATCAGTGTTTAATACTGTCACGGTTAATAAATGAGAGATATAATACAGAATAGAGTATAAAATTTACATTAAATATTGATGCTTTGATAAAAGTAATGTTGCCCATCAAGAGGGGGGGTGGTGCCTTGATGCCTAGGAAGGGCTCTTGATTCAAGGAAATGAATAAATTTTCCTCTTGAATCGAACCTGATTCTCCCATGCCCCGGCCTCTTTATGACCCATGGGGGTTTAGAGCTACCTAATATTACTGTTTTAAGTGATTATTTTGAGGACACAAGTAACCTCTCCGCTCGGAAGGCTGAGTCCAAGTATGTAAATGATGATAATATAAACAAAAGCTCACAAGTGACAACACTGGTCAACAACCAAAATGATTCCCAGACCAGAGTAACAATTTCCAACTAATTTTAGGTCACTGATAATGAATATCATGGTTCAAATTGTTAGCTCTACTTTTCAATATACACCTACGTGTCACAATAGGTGCCAACAGGCTTGTGGCAGTGTCTTTCTTACCTCACTCGGTCTCACTCCCCTTCAATATAATATCCATTTTCCCAGGCGCTGTGACCCCTGGGGGTTTAGCGCTTCCTCCATGGATAATAATGCACAGTATTTTAGGCAGTTTTAATCGAGGGTTAAAACAAATACAAATAAAAAATCGACATGGATGAGTTGTTTTAGCTTACGGGTTTAAAACAAAGTATTAAGATTTTGTTAGGATTTTTAACCCCGGAGGGTTAACCACCCATGATAACCCGGGGAGGGTTAGCCACCCATGATAACCCGGGGGAGGGTTAGCCACCCAAGATAACCCGGGGGAGGGTTAGCCACCCATGATAACCCGGGGAGGGTTAGCCACCCATGATAACCCGGGGGAGGGTTAGCCACCCAAGATAACCCGGGGGAGGGTTAGCCACCCATGATAACCCGGGGAGGGTTAGCCACCTAGGATAACCCGGGGGAGGGTTAACCATCCACAGCTTGAGCTTTTGGTCATCTGACCGAGGCCTTCCGCTGGCTTATCGGTCCACCCCTTTAAAAATTATGTTCATAGTTATAACCAGTTTTCTTGGGTTATCCTGGGTAATTTACACATATGCTGCTATGTATGATCATTTATTTAAGTGTATTTGTATACCTGTATGTGAATAAACTAATTATGGCAACACTTCACCTTAAGGAAGGTTCCTTGATGCCAGTGAGGTACTCTTGATCCAAGGAATCGGAACTCCTTTAAAGTGCAGGCATTGTACTTCCCACCTCCAGGACGGGTGTCCCTGAATCCTTCACAAAATATTACCCTGCCTTTTCATGATTACATTATCATTAATTAAGTACAAAGTGGCGCTAGGGATAAAAAATGATGCAAAAGTAAAAAATACAATACTTCATTGTTAACCTTTAAATATTTTCATCCTTTGTTTATGGTGAGTGAAGAATGAACATTAACGAAGAAGTAATGGTAATAAGTCAGTGTGTCTGAATTTGTTTGGGTTATCCTAGGTAATTTACACTATGTATGATAACTGTACTTATATGTGTCTGTACAGTCATCAGAATCCAGGAGAACCCCTTCTGGTGGGGATACATCCAGGAGGTCCCCTTCTGGTGGGGATACATCCAGGAGAACCCCTTCTGGTGGGAACCGGGACCTTCTGGTGGGATACATCCAGGAGAACCCCTTCTGGTGGGGATACTCGGGAGTCCTCTGGTGGGATACATCCAGGAGAACCCCTTCTGGTGGGATACATCCAGGAGGTCCTCTGGTGGATACATCAGGAGGTCCCTTCTGGTGGGGATACATCCAGGAGGTCCCCTTCTGGTGGGGATACATCCAGGAGAACCCCTTCTGGTGGGGATACATCCAGGAGGTCCCCTTCTGGTGGGGATACATCCAGGAGAACCCCTTCTGGTGGGGATACATCCAGGAGGTCCCCTTCTGGTGGGGATACATCCAGGAGGTCCCCTTCTGGTGGGGATACATCCAGAGGTCCCTTCTGGTGGGGATACATCCAGGAGGTCCCCTTCTGGTGGGGATACGTACATCCAGGAGGTCCCCTTCTGGTGGGGATACATCCAGGAGGTCCCCTTCTGGTGGGGATACATCCAGGAGGTCCCCTTCTGGTGGGGATACATCCAGGAGGTCCCCTTCTGGTGGGGATACATCCAGGAGGTCCCCTTCTGGTGGGGATACATCCAGGAGGTCCCCTTCTGGTGGGGATACATCCAGGAGGTCCCCTTCTGGTGGGGATACATCCAGGAGGTCCCCTTCTGGTGGGGATACATCCAGGAGGTCCCTTTCTGGTGGGGATACATCCAGGAGGTCCCCTTCTGGTGGGGATACATCCAGGAGGTCCCCTTCTGGTGGGGATACATCCAGGAGGTCCCTCGGATATCAGGGTCCTCTGGTGGGGATACATCCAGGAGGTCCCCTTCTGGTGGGGATACATCCAGGAGGTCCCCTTCTGGTGGGGATACATCCAGGAGGTCCCCTTCTGGTGGGGATACACTGCTACAAATCCATGGACCCCAGTGGAAATACGTCACATTGACTTTACTGGATTATCTTAGTTTACATCTCTATAATACTTAATGGTTATAACTATGACCATAGTTTTAAAGGGGTGGAGGGGTAAGCCAGTGGAAGGTCTCGGTCAGATGACCAAAAGCTCCAGCTGTGGGTCATCATATGACTAAGACCCGCGTCAGGAAACACTTGTCCTGTTTCCTGATAAACATTATCTAATGTAACCATCTCCATAATGCACTATTTGTTGCCTTCAACACCACTGAAAAAAAATCTTTAAACGTTGTAAAACCTAAATGCAGTTACCTGAAGAATAAGAGTTAGAGGGCTGGAACAATTTACGAATAAGTCACAGTTTCCATGGGAAAGTATTGAGCACTTCTGTGTTCATCCTGGATCATTACCATAACTTACTTTACTTAGTTATGAGGATTTATAAATTAAAATAGCTCGCTCAGTTGTCCAGTGTGTGAAAAGGGGTTGTTGAGGGTAGTAGGTGGGTGGAAGGGGTGGTTGTTGTGGGTGGTGTGTGGAAAGGGTGGTTGTTGTGGGTGGTGGGTAGAAGGGGTGGTGGGTGGATGGGGTGGTTGTTGTGGGTGGTGGACTTTTCTGTTCATCCTGGAATATGGCCATAACATAATTATGATGATTTACAAATTAAAATAGCCCTTGCACTTGTCCTGTGGGTGGGAGGGGGAGGTTGTGGGGTTATTGAAGATGGTTTGGTTGTGGGTAATTGGTGAGTGGGGGTGGTGGTGGACGGAGGTGATGGTAGTGGTTGGTTGTGGGTGGGTGGTCGTGGTGAGTGGAGGTGGTTGTAGTGGATGGTGGAGGGTTGCTAGTGAGTGGTGGATGGAGGTGGTGGTGGGTAATGGGTGGGTGGTAGTGGGTAATGGGTGGGTGATAGTGGTGGTGCATGGTAGTGGGTAATGGGTGGGTGATAGTGGTGGTGGGTGGAGGTGATGGTAGTGGGTGCGTGGTGGTAGTGGTAGGTGGTGGTGGTAGTGGGTGATGGTGGTGGTGGTAGTGGGTGGTAGTGGTAGTAGGTGGTGGTGGTGGTAGTGGTAGTGGGTGGTGGTAGTGGGTGGTGGTGGTGGCAGTGGTAGTGGGTGGTGGGGGTAGTGGTAGTGGGTGGTGGTGGTGGTGGTGGCAGTGGTAGTGGGTGGTGGTGGTGGTGGTAGTGGTAGTGGGTGGTGGTGGTGGTGGCAGTGGTAGTGGGTGGTGGTGGCAGTGGTAGTGGGTGGTGGTGGTGGCAGTGGTAGTGGGTGGTAGTGGTGGTGGTGGCAGTGGTAGTGGGTGGTGGTGGTGGTGGCAGTGGTAGTGGGTGGTGGTGGTGGTGGCAGTGGTAGTGGGTGGTGGTGGTGGTGGCAGTGGTAGTGGGTGGTGGTGGTGGTGGCAGTGGTAGTGGATGGTGGTGGTGGTGGCAGTGGTAGTGGGTGGTGGTGGTGGTGGTGGCAGTGGTAGTGGGTGGTGGTGGTGGTGGTGGCAGTGGTAGTGGGTGGTGGCAGTGGTGGTGGTAGTTGGTGCGCGCGTGCGCAGTACTCAGGCTCCTCATTGGTGGATTTCGAATGTTTGATGGCTGGAGGTGGTGAGTGTAGACCTCCCCCCGCACCACCCAGGCTCTCTACACCCTCTCACCTCCTTATTCATCGCTGGCATCCTCCAAATTACCACCATGGCCTCGGTAAGTGCTCGGGGAGGCCTGGAAGAAGCCTCCAGGATAGGCCTAGGAGGCTGGGCAAGGAAATGAAGAAGCTGGGAGATGAAGACACGAGTCACATCCCAGGAGCTCACACGCTGCCTCTATTTTCGCATCACATTGATCTCTGAGGTGTAGTTTGGTGCTAACAAGCACTCAGGTTTAACAACCAGTCCACCTACTGATGGGGAGGAGTGGATGGGGGATGATAAGTTGATGGGGGAAGCCAAAACAGCAAGACCCAAGTCACATTCTGAGGCTCCACTCAACTCAGGTCATCGTGGAATGACCCTAGATAATTGATCTTTTCCATATATCACCTTGCTAGTGAAGGCACTGGTCACTAAGCTTGTAATTGACGATGCTGGTGACAAGGAAGTTCTTATGGTCAAAAGTGAGTGTCACAGTTTAGTGACCTCGCATGTTCGTGCTCTAGATTTTTGACCCCAAAGATTTCATATTAATTTTCCTCGTCACAGTTCATGAGTGTTAAAATTGAGGCAGTAATTAAGTTTATTTAGGCACACACAAGTACAATTATCATACATAGTGTAAATTACTTTGGATAACCCCCAAAAAAGTCTTGATCTATTTCCATTGGGTCCTTGATTTATTTCCATTGGGGTTCGTGATCTATTTCCATTGGGGTTCTTGATCTATTCCCATTGGGGTTCTTGATCTATTCCCATTGGGGTTCTTGATCTATTCCCATTGGGGTTCTTGATCTATTCCCATTGGGGTTCTTGATCTATTCCCATTGGGGTTCTTGATCTATTCCCATTGGGGTTCTTGATCTATTCCCACTGGGGTTCTTGATCTATTTCCACTGGGGTTCTTGATCTATTTTCACTGGGGTTCTTGATCTATTTTCACTGGGGTTCTTGATCTATTTTCACTGGGGTTCTTGATCTATTTTCACTGGGGTTCTTGATCTATTTCCACTGGGGTTCTTGATCTATTTCCACTGGGGTTCTTGATCTATTTCCACTGGGGTTCTTGATCTATTTCCACTGGGGTTCTTGATCTATTTCCACTGGGGTTCTTGATCTATTTCCACTGGGGTTCTTGATCTATTTCCACTGGGGTTCTTGATCTATTTCCACTGGGGTTCTTGATCTATTTCCACTGTTGTTCGTGATCTATTTCCACTGGGGTTCGTGATCTATTTCCACTGGGGTTCGTGATCTATTTCCATTGTGACAACTTCACTGTAACAATAATTGCGTGTGCCTCTGTGTTCTTCCTTGTATGTATTATTATAAGCCCATACGACCTTAGTCATCTCTTAGAGGACAAGCTGGTTGTCACTTTATTTACTTGGTCTTCTCTTGTGCTGCTTCATAAATTGTAATTTGGAACTTGCTTAAAATTTAGTAATAGAAAATTTGATGCAGTGGAAATAAGTCACTGACTATTTTTGGGTTATCCTAGGTAATCTACACATATGCTTTATGTATGATCATTTATATAACTGTATTTATGTGTACTTGTATCTGAATAAACTTGCTAATCCTTTGATTTTTAGAGCTAACCTTGGTTAAGTTATAGAAATATCACTTGTGACTTATAATGTCTATGTAGTATTTTAGATCTCCATTCTAAGTACATATTACCCGTACTTTCATTTAGTTTAGTGTGTGTAATGTATGAGTTGTACATAGAATAGAGGAGCATTAAAGTAAGTAGGTCAACTGGTCAATATTAAGCAGATCCTACATGCTTACCTGTTTAAAACGACCCTAAGTATTCACTTCAGTGATGCTGCGAGACAGTCTTCCACAGTCTGCCAAACCAGGGCTTTCCTATATCCTTTCTAAATATAAATTTATTCAATTTGAGTCCATGACTTGAGAGTTCTATCTTGTCTATTGTCACCATCTTTTCCTTTTACACATTCCTATATTCATTTGTATTCTTAATTAAAAAAATTAAGCCATATTGCTTGGCTTTTTTTTTTTTTTTGTTATCCTAGGTTAATATCCCTACTTGGTAATCCTAATAAAATCTTCATAACCCCACGTATTTCTGTGTTCCAAAGAGCGCAGGTTCAGTGCTAAAAATGAGCTTATTCATACTGCAAATTTTATTTATAATAATGTTTCTTTACAATATAATCAGTTACGTATTTATATTGTAGCTAGAATTACAAATATGTCAGAAAACTCGTATTTTACAGGCATTACTGCATTTTAATTTTTTACGATATATTTGTATTAAGCACCATACGTAATTTTATATAGACATACATTAGTTATAAATAATAAAAATTAACCTAGGATGACCCAACAAAATCAGTATGACATTTCTGTTGAATTCCTCGTTGTTTGTATTTGGTTTATCCATGTAGTATATCCCATTCACTTCTCAAGAAGTAGTTGCCTTATTCTACCCCAAACCTTCCTCACCTGTCTATACTATGATAGAAAAGGCACAAGAATATCTGACATTCTATTGATTAGTATGATGGATCAAATTTAAAAACACACTTTTTTGTATATGATGATATGCATATTATGATTCTCAAGACTTCTTTAATGTTTGGTTAAGTATAACATCACACAGGTGTTGTTTTGATATTGGCAAAGAATTGTCAAAAGTTAGTTATTACCCATCCAGGGAGGTACTGTATTACTGTCATATCAGTGAAAAGGGGGAAGACTTTACTTGGATTATTAACCCCGAAGGGTTAGTAACCCAGGATAGCCCAGTAAAGCCAATCAATGTGACTTATTTCCATTGGGGTCCTATTAGGTCCTCCCCAGGATGCGACACGACAATCGATTAACTCCCAGATATCTATTTACTGCTAGGTAACAGGGGCAGTAGGTGTTAGGAGACTAGCCATACGTCCTGCCTTGTAGTGGGGTTCGACCCCACATCCTCTCGGGTGTGAGCCGAGCGCACTAACAACTGCGCTACGAGGTACCAAGTCTACAGGTAAATCTTACAACCTTCTATACTTAAATTCCGTTTACACTTGGCTTTACTTTCCTAAGCGTTTCTTACTGTTCTCGTTCCTGTAATATTTCTTTTTCAACTTAGGAGGCATGATATGAGATCGGTCCACAGGGGTGGTGATCCTGGAACCATTAACAAAAATGACCTGTTTCTCTGATAGTTGTTTCTTACCTTATACTATGACTTGTTTCTTTCAGACAAGCAATGTGGAAAATCTGTCACCCCAGATATTAAGAGGAGTTATGAAGGAAATGACAGAGCTGGTAAAGGGTCCACCAGAGGGCATCAAAGTTCACATGAATGACGAAGATATAACAGACATCCAGGCAACTATAGCGGGGCCTGGTGAGTGGTAAAATAATGTTGATACTTATTTAGGCCTAAATCCTTTTAATTTTATTAATTTTTCTTTATAAAAATATAGGTGTAAAAAAACAAAAGGAAAATTACAATGGCAAGAAAATTATAGGACAATTTTATTAATAGGTGATAATGATAACTAGCAGTACTAATTACATAATTTTTTTTTTTCATTTAAACAACAGTCCATGTTAAATCAAATAGGAAATCATATAACTATTAATTATGGTATCCAAGAATTTGGCAAATAAATGTAGTGGTAGTGTACTTGTATAATGTACAGTGCTTTACCTATTTTTAATTACCTATTTGAGTTTGCAGTGAGCTCTAGCTTATGGTCTATATTATTGTGACTAATGTGATCAGGTCCTGATCCACCGTGAGGCCTGGTCGTAGACCGGGCCATGGGTGTTGACCCCCCAAATTGGTATTATAAACTTTGGCATATTTAGGAAATCTTGACCAAAAACTAGAATATTTTCATTTTGTGTGTTAAGGAATTTGTAAACTTTATACTGTATCTCCAAATCCTATAAAATGGCATATTTTTTGCAGCTGGCACACCATATGCTGGAGGAATGTTTCGTGTCAAATTAGCTCTTGGCAAAGACTTTCCAAATGTTCCTCCAAAGGGTTACTTCCTCACAAAGATCTTTCACCCTAATGTTGCATCGAATGGAGAGATCTGTGTTAATACATTAAAGAAAGATTGGAAGGCTGACCTCGGAATTAGACATGTGCTTCTGGTGAGTGGGTTCTTTGTGATAAAATATCTCTTGTCTGCAAGAAAAATGTATTTGTAATCTTGTAAGAATTCATATATATCATTAAGTGTTTTCATTGTGTTCAACACCTATGCAAGGCATACCCTAGTTGTATAAATAGACCTGGAACTGCAGTACTACTTCAGTCATTCACTTTATACACAGATATGCCGGGGGCAGAGTGCATAGATGTATTGTCATTGGCTGCTGTAATGTTATGAAAGATTTAAATATGCTGAAAATGTTGGCAGAATTTTATGTGAAAACATTGTGGGTTGTCAGTCAGGTTTGTGTAATGGCTTTAGCTATTTGCCTTATTTAATGGCTTTAGCCATTTACATCAAAACAAGCTAGTCTGGTAGATTAAAGGATGGCTGTTGAGTGAAAAGCAGAACCTGTAGCACTTAAATTGTATTCACTGCAGGCAGGCAGAAAGGAAACCAGGAGAGTCCTGGGATCCCCCACAATTAATAGAATTTAATGTTTTGAGATGTATGTTATGATAATTTATAAAAATGAATCCATCTAAATCATTGAAAACAATTCATCATCATTGCTCAAAGAAATAAAGGAGTTAGCTTACCATACCATTACCTTTGATGAATTTTGAGGTTTTTCTACTGGAACCCGGCCTTGGGCCAGGCTCGGCTGGTGCTTGCATGGTTAATCAGTCTGTTGCTGTTGGCCCACATGTCCATCACAGCCTGGTTGATCTGGTACTTGTCTGGTTTCATCTTGAAGATTTCTTCACTTATTCCAACAGTGTTTGATATCTTCTGGTAAGATGTTAGTCTGTGGCCACAGATGTTTGTATTATGTTCTCATATTGTACCCACAGTGCACCTGCTTTTGACTGGGTTTATTTTGTACTTTTTCCTATATCTCTTATTCAGTATATTATGGCAGTGTACTGATTTGGGAATATACCCAGTGAGAAGAAGGTAAGGTAATACAGTGCAAGAAAAAAACTTAATTTTCATGAAATTCTCTCAAATACTTGTATGTTCATATTAAGTGACTATTTTTGAAAAAAAAAAAATCTTTTTTTATTACTGTACCCCTGCAAATTTCCTGTCTTCCTTAACTCATTTTATTTTGCCCTTGTGGTTGCTTGTTAATATTATTCTAGTCATAACATTATCCCCTAGGTCTGCCTTAAAAAAAAGTCTTGAGAAAAGTATTCTTTATTCATACAAGTTCAGTATGGTCTTTTACCACCAATAAAGGTTTATAAACACAATTTACTGTACATTTATACTTATTTATTGCAAACTATTACTGTACATGTCTGGGTTTTTCTTATTGCAGGTAATAAAGTGTCTGCTGATTGTACCTAATGCTGAGTCTGCCTTAAATGAGGAGGCAGGGAAACTCTTACTTGAGGCCTATGATGATTATGCTGCTAGAGCAAAGATGATAACTGAAATCCATGCACAGGTAAGATTATGTATTACTCTTTGCAGAACAGTGCTGTGTTTTGCATATCTGTTTAGGCTTATTTCATAATGCTGCAGCAGCTATATATTGGCATAGAAAAGTTTAATTCAGTAGATTATCAAATGATACAATAATTAACACTTTTTTAATTAGTATTGAGAATTGGATAATCTAGCAAAGTAAATTTGTAGACAACTACCCAGGGAGGTTCAGTACCATTATACTGTCATGAGTGAAATGTGAGCATGCTAAACCTTTGCTGCTTATGGCAGAATGCTCTCTGGCTTTTACTTTGTCTCGTGAGCACAAGATTATCAGTAAATGTTACACACTTCTGCACAAGTCCAATGTGTTATACTTTAATTATTGTATAAAAATGAATCAAATACAAATTAAGTACAAGTTTTAAATGGTACCAGATTATTTAATAGAACTGAAATTTTTCAAGGTTACCTGTACATAGGAAAACAAGTATGTAATTTTCACTAAATGCAAATGCCAAATTAGGAAATTATTGGGACAAAAGCATTCAAATATGCTAAAATACATACATTTTTTCCAGGTTAATTTGAGGTATATTTTTAATATCTTTTAGCTATATGCTAAATATCTTTTACTTGCAGATGTTGAGGGTTGGGTTATAGTTGTGAGTTTCATAGTTTATCTTTTATGGAAGATTTATTTTGAAGTCAAAATGCAAATGGGAATAACATTTCGTTTGCCAGCCTACCTAATGCTACTGGAAATTGTCAGCTAAATTAGTTGGTATCTTTGGTAAATTATTGTATTTTTTGTTATTTATATTTATTGTGATTTGGTCAGATAAGCTTGATCAGTATTGAGTTTTGTTTGTGGCTGTATATCTATGGGTATTAGTCCATTTTCATTTTTTATAACCTTAAATTTAATGTTCCATTCTCTCTTGGTGGGAAACAGTTGTTACTCTACTCTCCACTTATTTAAATTTTTCAGTGTTATAAGACAGCTGCCACTTGCACATTACTAGAGGTACAGAGTTTAGTCAAAATGATGTATAAAGAAAATGCCAACAGGAATAAGATGTGCGTATAAAACAAGAATATTAATGCACCCTAGTTGTGCTAATAAAATGTTTTCATTTGGTAAATTAATGAAGGGAGATACTGTAATCGAATATAATTGCGTTAACTAGATATACTATGGTGTGTGCATGTGTAAATTGTGAGCACACGCACACCTTCCTTTTCAAAGATTTCTCCAATAGCACTTATTATATTAAGGTAGAAACAAATTATAATGTAAAATGGTTGCACAATTACTATTAGACTTAAGCACTATTAAGACTGACTGGCTGCATTGACTAACTCCAGATAGTTGATGACCCTGGCCAGTAATCTGGCGATGGCTGGAACTTTATAAGAGCAATATTTAAAGTATAACCTATCTTTTTACAACAGGTGACCATTTTTATAAAGAATAATTATTAAACTAATTTGGTAAGGCTTTGAATATCCATCAAATAAATAAAAATGTGTAAATTTTCTATTTCTTTATTTTAGGGTCCTAAAGTGTGTAAAGGTGAGCCCAGTGGAGAAGGAACAAGTCAAGATGGTCCCCAGGCAAAGAAACATGCTACAGACAAGAAGATCACAGCCGATCGTAAAAAAGTTTTAAAAGATAAAAAAAGAACATTAAAGAGATTATGAATTGAAATTTGTGTGCTACATCTTTGTCACCTTGAAGTTCAAAAATATCTGGATATCTTAATGATATCACCCTCTCTATTTATTACTCTGCTTGTCAAGTTTTGTATGGTAGTAGGAGTCCAATAATTTAAATTACTCCCCACATGCCGTACTAAAATACACAAGACTGTACCTTTGTATTTTTATAAATATCTCTGGGTATTTTCATGTGTTTTTCTATCTTAAGAAATTTTTTGCTTTAGCAGGTATTGAAATAAAATTACACCATAGGTCATAGATTTTCAGGTAATTAAATCTTTTATTATTTTAATACTGAGGGCAGACAGTGCATTATTTTAAATCTGGTATTTGGGAGTAATGTAGTCCTTGGCAACATCCCCCCCCCCCCCACTTCGAAAATGTATGACTGAAGGCGTCATATTATATATTTATATAACAATATACTATATCTGATATTCAGATTTATGGCATGAATTAATTGCTGACAATAATGTGAAATAGTCTTTCTGTAGGCTAAGTAATAATGAACTTTGTATTTAAACTATGGAATCACTTTTTTTATGAATGTATATAGGCACAAGGTTAATTTTAAAATAATCTTGTGCCTTTTTTTAGTTTGTGGAGTTTTCCTACTTCCTCCTCTCAAGGGGCACGGTAACTTCATTGATAGTGTATAAAGCATTAAAATAATGGGCTTTGGGTGAACGATGCTGCTAAAAAGAATAAATGAAAGTTTTAATTTTAAAGTATGTACTTTTCTTCACCCCTTATTAATCTTCTAGTAGAGTTATTGGGAAAGTATGTGTGGGGAAAGCTTATTGGGATTGACATGTATTTTGTAATGCATAATTGTAGGATGTCTTGAAAATTTCACGTGACATACTTTAAGGTTGCGTATTTTAGACTAAATGTACTGACAGCTTTGTCGCTTTTTGCCTGCGTCTCAATAGGCGAGTTAGTCTTCATACAGCCTTGGCTCTATCTAAACTGATTATGGGGATTGAATGTATTGATCTGCTTCATGAACAGCTTTTCATTCCAAGTTTAGTCATTAATCATCAAAGCAACATGTGCATCTTTGATGCCTTATATTCATCCCTGTTTGAAAGCCTGTGTTTAGTCTTATGTTTCTTCATTACAAAACCATAGAGAGACTTTTTAACTTATCTTCTCCACTTGCATAGTCTTCATCATTGTGTGATGGTCAGAATAATCAGACTAATAAAGCCAACACTTTCAAATGGTCATCCTTGATTACGTCTTTAATCTTCACCTTCTGTGTAGTTGCTTCTCTCAATCTGTCAACCTTTTTCTGTATACTTGTAGCATGGCTATTATTCACATTACTTTTCTTCCCACTTCTTTGTTGAAGCTTCCCTTCAAATGCACTACGAGATTTTTAAAGCTTTCACTCTGTTTAAATTTGGTTGTGCATCCTCTTCGGCAAACATACACATTGTCTTTTGCTGGATCCTTTGTCATTTTGGTGTTCAGGGCAATGAACTTTCAGAATCTGCACATTTCATGATTCTGAAACTTTCAATCTCTTGCAGAGATGCGTCTTTTTCAGACGTTTTGGTAGATGTCTTTTCATTGCTGCCACTTTGGGTAATTATTTTTGACCACACAAGACTCACATGGAAAGGTGTCCAGCACACCTTTGTGAAATTTGTTAGTTCTTGTTCATGGTTAGACACCTTTTCACTGTACCATACAACAAAGAGCAAATTCATACTTCATTCCAATTTTTTTTTTTCCCAATGCCTGGGTACCCTTACCTTGCCTGCTCTCCTTTTGGAAAGCCCTGCATTCATTGTGGACACTGACTTTTTTGACTGAAATTTATTTATGCCAACTTTGACGTTTCTTGCTGACTCACGAGTTCACCTTTCACATTTCTTCCCTTTGCTACTGACCTCAGCCTTGCAGCACTTTGTGGCCATATTAATATCAATGACGTATACAGACTTAAAAAATTTAAAGTAATATAGTTCAATGATGTAAATAAACAACTATGAAATTACTTAGAACCATTAAAACTATATCTAGTACTGTATATAACTTTCTCCATGTCTGTAAAATCAATAACTATACTGGTGAACGTTTTTTGATATAGTAAATTGTACCTACCTGTGTTTCCAACATTTGATGTCTGAAAAAATGTGGGAGCCTAAGGCTTGTCATATTTCCAGAAGGATGCTGACATAGTTTAGATGGCCTTCTGAACTGCAACATCCAAATATTCAGGCTTTGTATTTCCCACCTCAGAACTCTAAGTTCAGCTAACTGGTCTCCCTGAATCCTTTCATAAACATTAACTTGCTCACACCCCAACAGCACAAGCCACAAAACTTGCCTCTACTCACTCCAATCTATGTACTTTCATAAGCCTGGTTGATGTTTAAGCTTCTACACTCACTCTTACACCCTCCCTCCAACTCCTCCTGGGATTACCCTTACCTCCCAGCTTGCTATACCCTCCTAGCCATCCTATTTTGCTCCATCCTCTCATAAGTGCCCAAACCACCTCAACAACCCTTCCTAAGCCCACACCTTATTTCCATGCTCTGAATTCTCTGCATAATACTTTTAGCGCTTCTATTTGATTATAATAATAATAATAATCTGCATAATACTTGCCCTCAAAGTGGCATCACTGCCTCCAGCTTCATCCTCACTGCACCGTTTGAAACCTACTTTACTTTGGTACATTTTCGCTTTTGCCTCCATGGATAAAGTTCTTTGCTAATACAGATGACTCAATGTACCACTCACTTCCCCCTCCCCTCTTCAGTGGTTTTAAGCTGGACTTACCTTACCTGTGATCAAGCCTGAATAACTCCCATTTTCCTGGTGCTATGATGCCTATGGGTTCGATGCTTCCCCATGATTAAAATAAAATACTCTATGGTTTATCTCATCTTTCATAGACTCGGTAGTGCTCTTGTGGATCCACCAATAGTGCATTTGAATCTGGTGATTGTGTGTGGGGATCCAGAGAGAGAGAGAGAGAGAGCATTTTTTCCATTCTCTTGACATGTCAAATTTGGAATTCAAATGGATGGTGGGAAGTCTTGATATTTGTTATATAATTTTGGGGTTCCACTGCCAGGGCTTCCCTTCCTTTGCTCACATTGGAATAAGCTTTTAACTGTTATAAAAATTTGACGTTACCATTGGATGTATTTTAGATTGTTACATATTGTGGTCACGTTGGAGAATGTTTCTGGTAGTCCAAATCCTTGATGAGTTTCATTAACACATCTGGGGACCGATCCATAAACCACATACCAGCTTTGTTTACCTTTGTTTCGTATAAATATAAATACCAAATTGTTGTACATTTAAAGAATGTAATTTCATGCCTAATTATAATTTTAAGGAGCTGATGACACTTGCACATATGGTGCCGGTCGTCTCATCCATGTATAACATACTGCTCCAGTTGTTGGCCCAAAGGAAAGTTTTTCCACGTATTCAGCTTGCTTTACCAAATCCAAAATGTTTTGGAGGCAGCGTATACCTGAATAGGTTCCCACCGCTGGAATATTTTATTACATATTCACGCACGTAAGCTTTTCTGGAACGCTGTTAATGTTCAAACTGAATACATTCCAAATTTTTACAATGGTACTTGTCTATTATTACTGTAAATATTCTCTAACGCCCTATGCCTCATGGTAATCCTGCAATAATTATAAGTAGAGAGGCTTATTGAGGAGATAAATACTAATTGCAAATGTGCAGACATTTTTATTCCTTATATATAGACCATGTTTATAACTGGTGTTATACTCGATATAAGTATGAATCAACATGATGTAGCTGTATATGAGGCCACTGAATTAAGTTGGAATAATGGTTTTGAAGGTAGTTCATGAAGCACAAAACCTTTTGTGTATCATTTAGCACTGGTGCTGGAGGCTTGATCATCCGTCCAGGCTTCATCCTCGATGCTGAAGCCAAGACGTGCAGCATTCAGTAGTAATGATGTGCAGAATCTAGTGAAAATGAATGATGCAGTGTAGTAAAGACATGCAAAGTTCAGTAATAAGAATGAATGATGTGAAGATGAACAGAGCTAAGTAACAGGAATGAATGATGCAGTGTACTGAAGATGTACATAGTTAAGTAACAATAATGAGTATTAATCCAGTACTTATAATGAACTTCCTAGTGCAACTATGTTCCAGTTAAAACCTCCATTGGCTTCCTGAAGCTATTATATTCTAACATCCTTTACTACTGGATTTCTAAACCTACCATATATACTAATATTCAGGTCCACTGGATTGTTAACATGTCATTCTCTTTGGTTACCTGAGATGTCCTCTTTATTATTTTCCATAGGCTTGCTTTTTTAAATTTGTTTACCTGGAGAGAGTTCCAGGGGTCAACGCCCCCGTGGTCTGGTCTGTGACCAGGCCTCATGGTGAATCAGGGCCTGATCCACCAGGCTGTTACTGTTGGCTGCATGCAACCCAATGTACGAACCACAGCCCAGCTGGTCAGGTACTGACTTTAGGTGCTTGTCCAGTGCCTGCTTGAAGACAGCCAGGGGTCTATTGGTAATCCCCCTTATGTATGCTGGGAGGCAGTTGAACAGTCTTGAGCCCCTGAAACTTATTGTGTTGTCTATTATCGTGCTAGTGGTACCCCTGCTTTTCATTGGGGTAATGTTGCATCGTCTGCCGAGTCTTGCTTTCATAGGGAGTAATTTTCGTGTGTAAGTTTGGTACTAATCCCTCTAGGATTTTCCAGGTAGACTAATATAGTGCCTTGTATTCTACCACTGGCTTCCTGAGGCTATCGTGTGTCGAAATTTGTCCACCGTTGACTCGTAGACCTTGAGGTCCTCTTGCCGCATGCGTAGGAGTAGGTCGATGTGTTGCCGTAGGAGCTCAATTTCTTCTCTCGCCATCTCAACTCTGCCAAGATACCAAAATTCATGTTTAATAAAAGGGTTTTAACTCACTGGGATCAACTACCTATCCATAATAAAAATCTTAAATTGCATAAGTTAATCATACATCTGGTGGAAATAGTATAGTAATACCGGTAAACTCTAGGCGAGACTTGTGCAATAATCGAGACATTTCTTAAGAAAATTTTTCCTTAATAAATGTCTTGATCAGTGCATACATGTCTTTCACCCACTATCCATACACCTGACCAATGCACTAGGACACATACTGCGAATCTGACAGATCTTGAATGTGATACAAGATCAGGACAATCATTTGCTGTTGATAAGACATACATGTACAATTAAGACATTAATTGAAACGTTTCATCATATGCTTGGCTGCTGTCTGACAAATCCCTACCTGGCAAAAAGTTTCCTCAATAAATGTCTTGCACTGCATTTTATGTACACTGTCAATATCACTATACCTGTTCTTCACTCACTTGTTTCTGAGTAGATTCTCAGTGGCTGCATCGCCCCATGCCAGGACAGAGGGCCCGTGTCTTCTTCCACTGGTGCTCTCTCCGCTCTGGTGAGGCGACCTCCTCCCACGCCACCCACCATTTTCATCTGCAACACGATACAAATACAAATTTTTATTCCTTCATGCAGTACACAATAATGTAGTTTACATGTAATAAAACATTGACATGTACAAAAGAAAGCAACTCGTGATAAGGTGCAACATGGTGTGCTTATCAACTTGGTACACTGATGATGTGGTGCAACTTGGTACACTGATGATGTGGTGCAACTTGGTACACTGATGATGTGGTGCAACTTGGTACACTGATGATGTGGTGCAACTTGGTACACTGATGATGTGGTGCAACTTGGTACACTGATGATGTGGTGCAACTGTACACTGATGATGTGGTGCAACTTGGTACACTGATGATGTGGTGCAACTTGGTACACTGATGATGTGGTGCAACTTGGTACACTCATGTGTGATGAAGCATTTTATTCTTTAGGACCTTTCAAGAGGGTGATACCTCAAAGGTGTTTTGATGCTGGTGAATGGCTCCCAAGAAATTGAATCTATCCTACCCTTTCTCAGAACAAATCTGGTTACCTCCCATGCCGCAGGTGCTATATGATTCATAAGAATCTAATACTTGCCCATGCTTATAATAATGAATAATGTTACCTGTAGAGGGAGCAGCCTCTAGAGCCCGTCGTTCTAGACAGCGCTCCATGATGGCTGATCTCTGGTGCTCCTCTCGCAGCCTCGCCTCAGCCTCCAGCATCTTCCCACTCAGCTCTGTCAGTCTGTGAGGTCATGCGTGACATTAATTAGGCTGAATATACAGGGCTACATGTACAATATCGCGAGGGGGGTTACAACATTGTACCAACATGATAGTGATGTGGAGACTGATGCAGCAATATGCTAACACAATAATAGTGATTCAAAAAGAATCAAGCTTTAATGGAGGTCCTTGATGCCTCTCCACCTTATCAGAATGTACTTCTAAGGAGTAATTTAGTTTTTTTTCTGTACATCTGATGAAGTTCAATGCAGAGCACTGTATAACCCCTGTGGTTTAGCGCTTCTATTTGATTATAATAATAATAATAATAATAATAATCAATGCAGAGCAAAATATCGTCTAAAATAAAGGCTTGTTCTGCATTACATTTCTTTATACCTGCTGTAAAGATTTTTAAGAGCTACTGAACATATAATGATTTTTTTATATTCTCGCCTTACTGAAGTCTCCAGGTTCAGGTTCATAGATTTGACTGCCTTAAGTTTAAACCCTTCCTGTGCGATGAAATGTCGCTGAAAACCATTTTGTGGTTAAATACAACAGTTAAACCTTTTTTGTGCGAATTATGGCGGGAAAACCATCCTGTGTGATGAAGTATGATGAGAGCTATCCTGTGTGATGAAGTATGATGAGAGAGCTATCCTGTGTGATGAAGTATGATGAGAGAGCTATCCTGTGTGATGTATGACAAGAGAGCTATCCTGTGTGATGTATGACAAGAGAGCTATCCTGTGTGATGTATGACAAGAGAGCTATCCTGTGTGATGAAGTGACAGAAAAACCATTGTGAGGATGACAGAAAAATCCTGTGATGGAATATGACAGGAAAAACTATGCTGTATGATGTGTGTTAGGTACACTGATTTTATTATTTGTAAAAAGTTCTATAAATTAAGGTGACCAAATAAAAAACTTGCAAGATACATTCATAGGATGAATATATGCCTGAAGTCCTGTTTACTTATGATCTACATACCTTTTACTTACCTCATGTTGCTCTTTAGTTCCCATTTTACTTTTTAAAATTAGCACTGATAAAGCTTGAAATTCAATGGCTTACCTAGTGGGTGAATTTACTGACTAACCTGGAATTGAGGAGGTGGACGAGTTGCCTAAGTTTGTCCACTTCGACGTGGGCAGCCTGTGCAAGGACCTGGTACTGGCATCCACCATTACCACCACCACCTGCCAGGCTGGAGCCACACCAACGCCTCGATCCCTCGTCACACAAATCGTCTGAGTCACACACGTCCTGCCGACACTAGTGACGAGAGAAATCTCATAAGAGTATAAAGAAGACTGAAGTAGTATGTCTTCTAGCACTTTATAAGCAAGTCCATCTCACACATAGGTATCTATATTACTCACTCTTAAAGCTACCCTTAGTATTAGCTTTATGTTATGCATAATTGAAGTCTGATCCACTGACCTACAACTATGGCAAAACCAGTGCTTATCTATATCCTTTCTAAATATGAATTTATTCCCCTTTAATCCACCGTTTCGAGTTCTCTCTGGGTTATATATTCTTTTCAGTACCATATTTATATCTGTCTTCCATTCTACATCTGAATTACATCTCAATAAGGACCGTTCTATTCTAACTGGATACTAAGGTACATTTGCCTTAATACTTCTTGCTTCTCTGATTTATTTTTCAACTGTCTTCTTCTTACATCATTTGTACTAGGTTGCTCCTGATCGTCCACTTCATCTTAACTCAGCATTTACCTCCATTTCTTGAGAGTAAATCCACATTTTTTCCAAGCATCAAGGAGGTTGTAATATACTAGTACTATTTCCTTCTTGCAGCTAATGAAGTACTCTACTGTCCTCTGCTTCTACATCTGTTCAGTTTTTTCCTTTTAAGTGTCTTGCTACCAGTGAAGGGATCTTGATCCAAGGAATTACAACTGTCCTCCCCTTCCTTGCATCAAACCTGGTTACCTCCCATTCCCTAGGGGTTTAGTGCTTCTCCATGATATAACAATCTTCCCCATACTTGTCGGTATAACCCATACATTTGGCTACACTGTCACTACACTTACCCACATTGTTCCGACATTATAATTGGCCATATTGCCCGACATCTGTCCACACCTTACCTACATTTGTCCACACTGCCCCAATTTCCATGTAGACGCACCTGGTCCCTGCGCGTGTCCCTGACGGAGTGGCGGTAGAAGCTTCCTCTTTGGCCCACACTGGCAGACCTCCTGAGGCTGCCACCGCTACCCAGGGAGCGTCTGCCTGGCGACCTGTCCAGGCTGCTGTAGCAGGAAAACACGAAGGATATTGTAGTCCTTGCGTATAATAAACACACTTAGTCATCAGTACCACACAAGCTTCAATACCCTTCAAGAAAGGATTGAGGCTGGTGATAGGCTCAATATATAGAATTGGAGTTCACCTCCCTTTTCTCGAATCAAACTTAATTACCTACCATTTCCCAGGAGCTATATGGTTCGTACAGGTTTAACAATGCCCCATGAATATGATTATAATTAATAATAATAATAATCATCTGAGACTTGTGGATCTGTTTATTACTGATCATTTATATCTTATCAAATGCTTAATATTTATGCCGTCTTACAGGAAGATCCTGATTTCAGTGGTGTGGGGGATTAAGTTCCAAACATACCGATGCTTCATTTAATAATAATAATAGATGTGTACTCACCTATCTGTGGTTGCAGGGGTCGATTCGTAGCTCCTGGCCCCGCCTCTTCGCTGTTGTACGGTGTTGTATAGACATGCCAAATTGTTAAAATACCGTGGCTGAAAATATTCACAACTAACTCAAACTGACTTACTTCTCTCTCATTATGAGGTCAATAGGTTCCAGCTTAAGTATTTCCTGAATCTTGAGTTCCATGTCGTTGATCTTGGTGGAGAGAACTCCCACTGTCGGTGTCTGGAAGGTAGTTGCTCGGGACCCCACCTCAGGCGACTTGTTCCCGTTCTCTATGTCTAATTTCTCGGTGTCTTTGGAGTCCCTGAATAAACTGAAGGAACTCTTCCTTGTGTGTTTCGAGTCCCTCTTGTGTTTGCCCGCTGCACTTCGTAGAGGCTTGAAGTTCCAGGATTTTCTTTCCTTGTGTGACAGGTCACTTGTTGAGCTGGCAACACTCTTAGGCCTGTCGTCGCTCGCCCTCGTGGGACTTGCCAGTGGCGAACAATTATTGTTATTGTTATTATTATTATTAGTATTGCAGTTATCTCTAAAAGTGGAGTAACTCCTTTGCACTCTTATACTTTTGGGAGAATCTGGCATCCTGATGTCCGAGATAAGCTTGCCGCAGCTCTCGTTATTAAACATCGTCGCTTCACCGTCCTTATCCACAGCAGCAAGGCGATTTTGTTCGTAGTTCTGCACGAATTCAGAGTCCCAGTTAAAGACGTTTTTGGTGCTTCTGCTCCTGCCGCTGCTGCCCGGGTGCCTGCGAGCAGCAGTGCCACCAGGGGCTACCCGCACGCTGTTCCGGGGCGTAGTGAGCAAGGGACTACGCGCGCACGACAGCAGATAATTCTCCTCCTGAAAAGGGCAACGAACTAGATCAATATATCGGTACCAAGCATCATATACACAATGCAACTACAAACTGGTAATTGCAACTAGGTAAACACATACAGGTTATAACTTACAGCATTTTTTCAGTAGATGCAAGTTAACTTCCACACAGGTACCTACTTATACTGCTAAGTGGGAAGGGGCACCACGGGTGTAAAGGAAAACTTGAAATTCAGTATAAGTTATACGGTTCTAGGAAATGGTAGGTAATCAGGTTCAATTCCTTGGATCAAGTCCTTCATCAGCAATGCGCACCCTTTCAATGGACACGGTGAAAAACTGAGGCAGAGAATGGACAATAAATTATAAATGCGAGGGGGTGAAATTACCGCACCCATGTTGTGAATCACACAAGATGAATCATCAGTGGTGCCTTGAAACTTGTTCTGAATAATGCAGTGTGGGGAGACGCCAGGACGAGACTGAGGGAAAGGGAACAATAGGGAAATGATAAAGAGATGTAATGTATGAGGGAATGAGGTATTTTTGTATTAAACAAAACTGAATACACCCGAACTACCCGGCTATCCAACTCTTTGTGAAAGATATTGTGGTAAGAATATATAAATATGCTGAACACTTGGTAGTGTAAAGAGGCAGACTTATTTTATTAAACAAAACTGGGTACATCAGCTATGTAGGTGCTGCTGCCGTACTACATGTCAGTTACATAGCGATTACAATAGTTAGATATGTTTCCGTCATATTTCATCACAGGATGGCTTTTTGTACACCAGTAATGAAATATGTTAATGTAATAGAGAGAGGGGGGAGTTCAAAGAGATGTATGGAGAATATTAAGTGCAAAGGTGTCTGGTCAAGCCTCAACTGATATATTAATAAAGGAATACGCAGCTTTAAATGTAAAACTTTACAATTAATATAGACACTCATATGGAATAATAAATGAGCAAGGAATCCATTTTTGGGAGGGATCAGACTTTACCTCACCCTCCCAACATATACACACAGTATCCGTCACATTACAGTGATGCAGCGAACTAAAACCGGTGCCACCAGAGTACCTTGAGTGCCTGGACTAGCTGAGCGTAGTGCTGGCACAGTATAGCCAGAGTAGCAACATCAGCGCCCCTCTGCGCCCCGCTCGTCATCCTTTTCGGCGGCGGAGCCTTCCTTGTACGACCCTTGGTCGTTGACGTCACGATATCTGGGGCTTCAGGAGTTCTGGTAAGCTCTGACGCAGACGAAGAAGACGAGCGCTCCAGCTTCACCACCTGCGAGAGCACCTCCACGATCGACCTCTTGCCGTTTACCTCAGGGATCTTTATGGCCTCCGTCAGGTCCACATCATGAGGGGTCTCCATGCCGTCAGCGTTAGAACTCCGCGATGCACACTTGGGTACCCTATCACTCTCCGTCTCACTGTCGCCGCCGCCGCAAGGACCTTCGTCGGTGTCGTCAGCGTGATCACTGCTGTTGCTGACGTGCTTGGCGTTGCTACTGACACTGGTATTACTGGGCTGTCTCTCCACCATCATCGAGTCGTAATCTTTCTGCAACGCCAGAGTGGTATGTTAAGTTAGGTAAGGTTCGTCAGGAAACATTTTCCTGACGCGGGTCTTAGATGATGACCCGCCGCTAGAGGTTTTGGTCATCTGACCGAGGCCTTCCGCTGGCTTACCGGTCCACCCCTATGATAGAGTGGTATGTGATCTACAATAGTCATATTCTTAGTGTAACCTAACCTTCATTTCTGTATCATTGTATCTATATTTTATTGGCAGTAGTATTATATTTTATTATTGTTATTATTAATCTGTATTTTAACTTCATATAATACAAGTTCAAGAAATTTCGAACTAATGCAACACGATCAGTGAGTATACACTATATTTTTTTTTTTTACATTATATGGAATTCAAAACTGATTAAGACACTCTAAAAGGGGCAGAGAGCAAGGCAAACCAGTTAAATGAAGCCCAAACGAGGGACCCAAGTCAGAGCTCAAACCTACAGACATATTCAGATGGATACACGTACCATTCGAGGCTGCCACATGGTGACCAAAGTGTGAAATGGGTGAAAAAACTATGAAAGACCGTGAGACAGAGGGAGGGGCCAACCACCTAAGCCTTAAGATAAACTTGTATTTTCAGCTAAGCTTTTCACGAAAAAGCTTTATCAAAGAACTGGGTCTCAGTTTGGATGCTGCCTTAGCACCACTGTGATGATCTTTGTTGGTTCTCACTCCATCTTAAATCCCAGTTTAACGGCAGTTGAAAATAGAAAATATGCAGTAAGTGGAAAATGAGAAAACATTTATTACCGACAACTGAGTTATAGAGTAAATTTCGAAGGCAAAACAGAATAGGAATTTCTCTATAGTCTCGATACTCCAGCGTGGTCATCCAGAGGAAAAATGCATGCTGCATACTGGGCTCGCGTCCGGCTTCGGAGAAGCTGGAGGAGATTCATAATCTTTGATATATTGTACCAATGTATTCATGTTTGTGTGTATATATATATATATATATATATATATATACACCTGGAGTTACCTGGCGAAGGTTTCGGGGGTCAACGCCCCCGCGGCCCGGTCTGAGACCAGGCGTCGTGGTGGATCAGATCAAGAGCCTCTCACCAGCATCAAGCAACCTCCCTTGAGGGATATACGTGATAAAATTCAGCCAGAATTCAAATATGAAAAAAGTGATACAGTTTACATTAACAACCAGAGCATGACCTAGAATCCTGAATAGTGGGCCACAGTATATTGAACACACATAGTATATATGCCAGGTGTGGCCATCACTGGAACTACACAAATTATATACTACACCAGGAGGTCTAGCTTTCACTGTAGCCTATGTAGACATTTTTTTAACTGTAGCCTACTTAAATTTTATCGTTCGTTGTTGCTTACGAGAACTATCTTTCACTGCACTTCACGTGAACTATCTTTCACTGCAGTTTACGTGAACTATCTTTCACTGTAACCTAAGTGAACTATCTTTCACTGTAGCCAACATAGAACATTTCACTGTAGCTTACATAAAATTTCTTTCATAGTAGCCAACGTTGAATATCTTTCACTATACTACAAAGTCTTCCAGTGTAGCCAATGTAGACTAAAAGTTTACTCGCGTAATCCCTATTTTAGAGATACGTTAGTGAGATGCGTACAGGGTTGAACGTTACATAACGTAAGAGGTAAACTGTAACGTGACCCTGTTACCAGGAGCCAACATAAACACAGACAACAACAACGTAAACAAATTATCAACACTGAATAGTGCTTCATCGAATATGTGTGTGTATTGGGTGTTGGTGAAGAGCGAGAAAGAGAGAGAGCAAGACAGTGAGAGAGAGAGAGTAAGGCAGTGAGAGAGCAAGACAGTGAGAGAGAAAGGCAGTGAGAGAGAATAAGGCAGAGAGAGAGTAAGGCAGTGAGAAAGGCAGTGAGAGAAAGGCAGTGAGAGAGAATAAGGCAGTGAGAGAAAGGCAGTGAGAGAGAAAGGCAGTGAGAGACAGAAAGGCAGTGAGAGAGAAAGAAAGACAGTGAGAGAAAGGCAGTGAGAGAAAGGCAGTGAGAGAAAGGCAGTGAGAGAGAATAAGGCAGTGAGATAAAGGTAGTGAGAGTGAATAAAGCAGTGAGAGAGAATAAGGCAGTGAGAGAGAGAAAGGCAGTGAGAGAGAAAGGCAGTGAGAGACAAAGGCAGTGAGAGAAAGAAAGACAGTGAGAGAGAAAGGCAGTGAGAGAAAGAAAGACAGTGAGAGAGAAAGGCAGTGAGAGAGAGTAAGGCAGTGAGAGAGTAAGGCAGTGAGAGAGAGTAAGGCAGTGAGAGAGAGTAAGGCAGTGAGAGAGAGTAAGGCAGTGAGAGAGAGAAAGGCAGTGAGAGAGAGAGAGAGAAAGGCAGTGAGAGAGAGAAACTACTATCTAAATCTCATGAGCTGTGAAGAAGTTCTACTATAGAATCTAGGCGACAAACGAAGGGGTGTCTCATTCTTGATATATGGAAGATAGTTGCCTACCGACTATGGAAGGAATGTTAAAACCCCCTCCCTCCTCACCGGAGGTCAGCTCCTCCACAGGAGGAATCGAGGTTTTTCGACTTACATAATTTGTTCATCATATATTTTTTTTAAATTTCAAATTATTGAAGCATTTATTTTATCCTTTTGTAATTTATTTCATTGGTCTACCACTTTAAAAAAAATGTATATTTGTGAAACGCTATAAGTTAGAACCTATGAGCTGTTGTGTGTTTGTATGTGTAGCCGTGTGTGTGTGTACTCACCTATATGTGGTTGCAGGGGGTCGATTCACACCTTCTGACCCCATTTGTGTGTATCGCACAGCCAGCGTTCATCCCATACACACACAACTATATAATGCATATAGAGAAGGTTCAGAGTTGCAGAGAGACATAAACCACTGTGAAAAAATTAAAGGAGCTATGTCACGACAAAAGAGGAGCGAAGATTCAGAGAAGATATAATCACAACGTACAGAATACTAAAAGGTAATGAAATGGTGAACGAAGCCAGACTCTTCGACTTGGGTAGCTCAAGGAGAGGTCATAAAAAATGAGGTTCAATGTCCAAATAAGCCACAAGATAATACGGAAGCACTTCAGTGTACAAATAGGCACTTTTAAAGGATAAAAAGTATTAATGTGTAGTTAGGTGGTGGAGTTTAACTCTATGCAGTGGTTCATAAGTGCAGTAATCACAGAGACCTTAATGGGTTAGTTAGTAATAGAGCACTAGTCAATCACCCTTGTAAAGACAGCTGAGTCCAGGGGCAGGACAGAGGCGAGACACATGGTTACCTACCAGGGACGGGATCTAGGCTAGTACAAATATGCACAGTACACTTAAGAAAAGCAAGACGCACACCTACCTGGACGGTATTCCGGGGATCAACGCCCCCGCGGCCCGGGCCATGACCAGGCCTCCTGTCTAAGCCTTATTAATTAAAACTCCTGCGAGCGTTAAGACACCTGTTTAGGCTTTATTATGAAATTGTGTATTCCTCATTAAGAAACCCATGTAGGCCTTATTAAGACACCTGCGTGGGCGTTGTTAATTAAGACACACCTGTGGGTGGCGGTGGGCGGCTGCGTCGGGGAAACAGTTGTCACAGCGGCTGCAGTAGCCCCGTCGTGCCTTGCCTGAGCCAGAGTCACTGTTGCAGGTGCTGGCTTCCTCCTGCGAGTGAGGCGAGAGGTGAGTGATGGATGGCTGCGTCAGCAGCAGTCTGCTCAGAGAGTATCCTCATCTGCGAGGGTTCCAATACCAACTCTCTAGGTTTCCGTTGTTCTTTATAGTATTGCTTTTCCTATATAAATCACTAGCTTAGTATTGCTGAAATACGCGGAAAATTTAAAGCAAGTCAGTAAATATGCTGAAGGAACAGTGTCTGCTAGATCGTGAATTAATGGGTTCCATGTGACAACACTGGTGGCTTCTTCAGCGACACTTAGAAACAAGGAAACCCAGACGAAGCCATACAAAGCTTAGTAGGAATAATCGACGGCCAAGTAGGCCAGCACGTCCGTAAACATTGAGGGATCACACTTGGATAACTGACATACTTTAATTGTCTACTGAGGACAAAATATATGGATCAATACTAATTAGGTATCCCCGAAGGAATACCTTTAAGTAGCTGCCTTAGTTCGCTTCTTCTTTCAAGGTTTTTATTTACTATACCTTAAGAACCCATTCAAGTGGCTTCATTTTTTCAGTACTAGTACAGGGAAAGATTTGCGCAACTCTTAGCATTTGTTCTCTGGTCAATTTCACGTAGACTTCCTCGATTTGGTTTCCGAGTCAAAAGATAAGATAAGATTTCTTCGGATATTTAACCCCGGAGGGTTAGCCACCCAGGATAACCCAAGAAAGTCAGTGCGTCATCGAGGACTGTCTGTCTTATTTCCATTGTGGTCCTTAATCTTGTCCCCCAGGATGCGACCCACACCAGTCGACTAACACCCAGGTACCTATTTGCTGCTAGGTGAACATGACAACAGGTGTAAGGAAACGCGTCGAAATGTTTCCACCCCGCCGGGAATCGAACCCGGGCCACCATGTGTGAAGCGAGAGCTTTAGCCACCCACTGAGTTACGCTTTCAAGATTCAATTTTGCCATTTTCCTAACACAGTTAATATACTCTAGATAGATAAATAAATAGGTGGATAAATATATAAATATCTAGTGGGTGGGTCATTGGTAGTGGGTGGGTTAGGGGGGGGTCGTGGGTAGGTAAGGGGTGGTGGTAGTGGGTGAGACAGTGGTGGTGGTAATGGACGGGTTAGTGGTGGTTGTAGTGGTTGGGTCAGTGGTGATGGTAGCTGGTCTGTCATTGGTTAATGGATGGGTATGGTAGTGGCAGGGCCCAGTGGTGGTGGTAGTGGGTGGTTAAACGGTAAGAGGTGATAGTAGTAAGTGGGTAATAAGTGGTGGTATGGGTGGGTCAGTAGTGTTGGTAGTGAACCGGTCAGTATTAGTGGTATGGGTGGGATAGTAGTGGATGGATCAGTAGTGGTAGTAGGTGGGTTAGTATTAGTGGGATAGTAGTGTTGGTAATGGATGGGTCAGTATTAGTGGTAGTGGGTGGAACAGTATTGGTGGCATTGGGCAGGTCAGTATGTGGTATGGATGGGTCAGTATTACTGGTATGGGTAGGTCAGTAGTGATAATGGTAGTGGATGGGTCAGTGGTAGTGGATGGGTCAGTGGTAGTGGCGGTGGTAGTGGGTGGGTCAGTGGTGGTGGTTGTAGGTAGGTCAGTGGTGGTTGTGGGTGGGTCAGTGGTAGTGGTAGGGTCAGTGGTGGTGGTGGTTGTGGGTGGGTCAGTGGTAGTGGTAGGGTCAGTGGTGGTGGTTGTGGGTGGGTCAGTGGTAGTGGATGGGTCAGTGGTAGTGGATGGGTCATTGGTAGTGGATGGGTCAGTGGTAGTGGATGGGTCAGTGGTGGTGGTTGTGGGTGGGTCAGTGGTGGTTGTGGGTGGGTCAGTAGTGGTTGTGGGTGGGTCAGTGGTGGTGGTTGTGGGTGGGTCAGTAGCGGTAGTGAATGGGTCAGTGGTGATGGTTGTGGGTGGGTCAGTAGCGGTAGTGAATGGGTCAGTGGTGGTGGTTGTGGGTGGGTCAGTAGCGGTAGTGAATGGGTCAGTGGTGGTGGTTGTGGGTGGGTCAGTAGCGGTAGTGAATGGGTCAGTGGTGGTGGTTGTGGGTGGGTCAGTAGCGGTAGTGAATGGGTCAGTGGTGGTGGTTATGGGTGGGTCAGTGGTGGTGGTTGTGGGTGGGTCAGTGGTGGTTGTGGGTGGGTCAGTGGTAGTAGTGGTGTGTGGGTCAGTAGTGGTTGTGGGTGGGTCAGTGGTGGTTGTGGGTGGGTCAGTGGTGGTTGTGGGTGGGTCAGTGGTTGTGGGTGGGTCAGTGGTGGTAGTGGGTGGGTCAATGATTGTAGTGGGTGGGTCAGCACTCTATTAATCTTAAAAACATTTCAAAATAACGAACATATGTATGAGATGAGTGACAATATATCCATCAATGTATATTTCTATCTCACTATGGGTCCAAACATGCATGAAAAACAACTAACCTCAACCTCGAGAGAACTATCATGGCTTGAGAGGTCGTCATTACGAGGCGAGAGATCCGCTGGTTTCATCTGCAAAAAGATATTCACAAGATATATTCCCCGGAGCGAGCCATGAGTAAGGAGGGAGCGGCATGACACCCTCACCTGCCACCTCTCACCACACTGATGGCAGGTGATGCCATATTGTATCGAGCGTCTCGTTGCCACGACAACGAGGATGGTTACCATGGTAACGAGGGTGGTTACCATGGTGATGATGCTCAGCTGGTTGCTGTTGGAGCATCATGGGTGGCTGGGTCAGCTGTTCCTCCCAGCCACCAAAACATTGCCGGGGCTCCTGCCAGACATGCCTTCCGTGCTCCTCACAGACTCCATCTCCGTGGAACTGGGCGGTGAGTGCGCCACCATTAACAACCTTGCAGGCCACCTCATACTTTATATAACTGAGTTAAAGTCTGCAGTTACATAGATAAGCATGGAGTGTGCAACCTAACCCTAAACAACCAGACAATACACAAGTAACCCACACATAGGAGGACCTTACGACGACGTTTCGGTCCTACTTGGACCATTTACAAAGTTACACCAGAGTATAATATAAGTTCCGATGTATAACCATAATTTTTAAAGAGGTGGACCAGTAAGCCAGTGGAAGGCCTCGGTCAGATGACCAAAAGCTCCAGTAGCGGGTCATCATATAACTAAGACCCGCGTCAGGAAACACTTAGTCCTATTTCCTGTCAAACATTACCTAATGTAACCTACAAGTTTATTTAGGTACAGGTACATAGTGTAACTTGCCTAGGTTAACCCATAAAAGTCAGATAAAGTGACTTATTTCCATTGGGGTCAGTAACTTTAACAGATAAGTGAAACAAAATGTTACTGAGATTTAGATTTACTGAGATTTAATGACCCTTGTGGGCTGAGTTTGTAGTTTTGATTGTAATAATAATAATAATATTGCGATTTCATGATTCATATGCAGTAATAAAAAGATGATTATATACCAGTTTGTATGTTATGTGTAAGGTATGTCAATATCGATAGGTGAAATAAAGATTGTACTCATTTTAATACCTATATAAGATCAATATCCCGCAAGAAACTCTTCATCCAAGGAAATGTACCTGTTTTCCGGTTTAATTGGATCGAACCTGATGCCTCCCATTCCCCAGCTGAGTTTAGCGCTCCCCGTGAATGCAATAATAATAAAGTCAGCCATGATAATATTGAATACTGGTTCCTGAAAAAAATTTACTATGAAAAATCGTTGCAAAAAATGCAAAAATATCTTCAGTGGTTCTACATTTTTTGTCAGCAACATATTGAAGTGCCTCACACTGATTTTGAAAGTACAATACTGGCAAACATTATTGCTTTGGCTACAGGTTTAGGACAGCTTAAGTCTCTGTGCATACATGATTATTGTTGCACAGAATTTAATATGGTGGTGATTACAGGTGTGTCTATGCATTTTTGCTACATTTTTCAGTGCACAGTTTAATTTAGCTTTGGCAGTGCTACAGCTTCACTGTGACTGCTGGCTTGTACTTCCTTTCTTGTAGTAGTATATCCAAGATTTATATCAAATTAGATTGCCTTGTAAATGACATAGCATAAGCTTATCTGTTAAGTTTCCTTATCGTCATTGAACATACATTGTCTTAACGTGACAAGATGAATATTGCACACTTCAGTAAACCCTTATTTTAATGGACCTTAATTTAACAGACTTCAAAAATGCAGGACAAAATCTGCTGGGTCATTTCATTTAGAAACAATGAAAAAAGTTATTGGTTACAGAATTGTTGGTTAATGTTTTTTTAACACGGCAGCCATCTCCCACCGAGGCAGGGTGACCCAAAAAGAAAGAAAATCCCCAAAAAAAAATACTTTCATCATCATTCAACACTTTCACCTCACTCACACATAATCACTGTCTTTGCAGAGGCGCTAAGATATGACAATTCAGAAAATCCCTCCAAACCGCCAGTATCTCAATCCCCTCCTTTAAAGTGCAGGCATTGTACTTCCCATTTCCAGGACTCCAGTCCAACTAAATCAATTACTAACTGGTTTCCCTGAATCCCTTCACAAAATATTACTCTGCTCACACTCCAACAGCTCGTCAGGTCCCAAAAACCATTCGTCTCCATTCACTCCTATCTAACACGCTCACACATGCTTGCTGGAAGTCCAAGCCCCTCGTCCACAAAACCTCCTTTACCCCCTCCCTCCAACCTTTTCGAGGACGACCCCTACCCCGCCTTCCTTCCCCTACAGATTTATTTGTTATGATCACAAAATTTCATTTCTATTCACCACAATTGTCATTACCAGTCACCATCTTCCCCTTGTTATTCCATTCCATTAAACTGAGAGTTTACTGTATTTTAAGGAAACTTAATAAATTCAAAGTAAATGTCTATTAAGCCAGCAGCTAGATAGCAAATAATTTGTTAAAAGTTATTTATACAGCAGTCGGGTAGTGACCAGTTTATTAAACGCCATAGCTACAGCAGTTGGGTTGGCTGTACGTATAGGGTTTAGACAGCTCTTTTTTATGCAAGAGTTTCTAAAAAATTATCTTTCATGTTACAATACTTATGATAAATTAACTATAGTGCAAATTTATGTACTGTATTTAAATTTAAAAATTATTAGTTATTGAGATTTTTGTTACTTTTCTATTATATAATATGTGTATTATTGTATTTTTGTTTTCCTCGACTTCTTCATCTTCAGTTCTTCCTACTTTTTTTAATCTACTACAGTACAAGTATTTGCACTTATATTTAACAAATAAGTAGTGATAGTTGTTGTTTCTCACTGTAATCTTACTAAAGCATATTTATCATAGAGTTTTGAAAAATGTATAAGACCATTTTAATTACGTTATTACACTTGCATATTTTCAGTATTTTTCACCAAAAATCTACACTTAGGAGAGGAACGCCATGATGATGGACCATTGTCAAGTTGTGACGTGACAGTGGTCCAGGATGGACAGAAACGTCCTCATTAGGATCCTCTCCTATGTGCAGGTTTTTGGTAAATTGTTTCAGCCATGGTATTGTGACTTTTTATTATTTTCAGTACTATTTCTGTTGCACTTCCTAGGTTCTTTACATGACCACTATTGACAGGTATATAATTTTTGTCCATCTAGCTCAAGAACCATGGCCAAATGATGTGAAATTATTCCAGCAGTATGAAGTTGAGCAAATTCTGTTGCCAGATAATGCCAGCTGCTTAGCAGTACAGGCATTCCTTAAGATGTGCCACCTCAACTTTTCCTTGGAAATGAGGGGCAATGCTGAACACATGTCTCCCAGTGGTAAGTACACATTGATGAGTACACTAACTTTCTCCAACTTCTTTTCAAGGGGTGTTACTTGATGCTTTTGCATGGCTTTTGGTCCAAGAAATTGGAGCTGTCCTTCCCTTCCTCAGATTAAACCTGAATACTTCCCATTTCCATGAGATGAGATCAAAGAGTATTTTTGCTCATGCAATTAAAGTAACAGTACCGAAGTATATTTCATACTATAATTAAGATTGTTTTACCAAGAAGGCACAGGGTAAAATATTATTAATAACAGTGGAACATGGCGATAAGATTAAGAATAGTGAAAAACTTTGGAGAGGCAAAATTTAAATTTCTGATAGTGTTGAGCTGGAGAATATGTGGGAGATATAAATAGTTAGCAAGCAGAAAGTACATGTATAGACTTGCACTAACTTTAAATCAAAAGCTGATAATACAGATTTATAACCAATTAGAATACAGTTACAGGCACACTAAAGTACATACAGGAGGACCCCACTTTACAGTGCTTCGCTTTACAGCATTTTGATAATGCAGCGGTTTTCAATTACTGATTCATTATTTATTCGGACTTCCTATAATAAATATATTCACCACTCACTATAAGCTAAAGTAAGTAATGTGTGTACTGTATATGTATTTTTTAGGCCTAGCTCTATTGGTCTTAATATATGATAGTGTAAGCATGTTATTAGGCTTTTATATGCATTTGAAAGTGAAAAAAAGTCTACATTTCACTTTACAGCAATTTTTGCTTGACAGCGGTAGCCCAAAACCCAACCTGCTGTATAAGCGGGGTCCTCCTATATACAATACACAGTAATTACAGCATACAATATTCGTTCACCTCCAAACTCGAACAATTATGTAAGTGTATTTTCGTAAGTGCTTTTGTAAGTGTATTTTTGGGGGTCTGAAATGACTAATCTAATTTACATTTGTCCTTATGGGAATAAATTCGTTCGGTAATGGCACTCAAACAGCATTCTGGAAAGAATTTTCAACGAAAACCAAGGGTCCACTGTATATAGTCATACTATTGCAGTACTGTCTGTACTGTGTTTAGCTTTGCATGTGTTCCCATTGTCATGTTTATAGAAAGACCACATTATTCCTACTATATATTACAGTTGGCAGAAAATTTTAAAGCATTTTCAGCCATTAGCAAATATAAACTGCAAACAACTCTTGATTTGAATTTTTGCTAGAAAATCAACTTTAATAACTAACCTTGTGCATATATCGCAGAAGTGAGAAGGCAGAGGCAGAATGGGTGGGGGCACTCGGAGACTTCATATCAGATGTAGTGGGAGACATCTTGCTTCTTGACATGTTAGCTGTGCCAGACACCTTATTTGTGTTGACAGCTGCTGCCATCTTTATTGCTGTTAGTTTTTTACGAATGCTGAATAAAGTTCTTAACAGTTTCCGTACACAACATAGTTGGAAGTTTGTTCCAACTAATTTTCATGTGAGGGGTCTTATTTATTTAATTTGTATTTTTATTCAGGCAGGTTCTCTGATATAACTGAAGGACTCTTGCTTCAGGGAATTGGACTATTATTGTAATTCATTTGTATTACTGCACTTTTCTTTTGAAGTTAGTTTTAATCTTGAAAGTTTTTTTAAGCTCTGAAAAGAAAAAATCTTCATAAGTCTTAGGTTTCACACTTCAAAAAATTAATTTATTCCTTTTTTTTCTTACCACCAAGTTTCGACCCTTGAAAATTAATTGTAAGCAAATAAGGTACTCCTTCAATGGAGGTGTCTTCATACAGTGAAGAGCTCTTGATTCAAGTTATTGGAGGTACCATCTCCTTTCTTAAATCAAACATTACCTCCTGTTCCCCAGACATTTTATGGCCTTTATGGGTGTAGCACTTCCCAATGAAATTAGTGGTGTACCTTAAGGAAATACAAGCCTCATAATTAGTTAGGGGATCTTCATAAAGCACAGGCTTTGCTTTAACAAGGAATATCATATAATATCACCTTACAGTATACTTCTATGGTGAGTAACACATCATTTAAAGACTAGCTAAAAAAAAAAAAATGTGTAGAAGTTTGCAAATTGCATAATAAATTCTGAGTATTGATAGCACTGTGATTTCCCTGACATATACTGTATTACAGCATATGTGCTGAAAACAAGCAAGATGAAGATAGAATGGAGTAAAAGATATACGTATACTAGAGCAAACTTTTTTTGTGACACCATTTCTCTGTGTGAAGCTTTGTGAACTCAAAACCATTTTGACTTGATGCAACTTCATATAAAGCTCTGCATATACAGTATGCCTTCGACTCCACTATATATATATATGCTAATAAAAAGGATTTTGCAGTATACAATTTTGTGGGAAATTAGGAGTGAGGATTATAAAAATTTATTTAATTATCCTTAACTGTTTCTTCATGCACGCCCTGCTCAAATAAAATAAAAAAAGTTAGAAAAAAAAGAGATAAAAACAAAGGATTTAATAAATGGAAAAGAAAAAGATGAATAAAAGTTAAAAAATAAATGCTTGTAAAAGAAACTGAAAAAATAAAGAAAAAAGATAAATTCTCCATGACAAGAGACATGATAGACATAGCAGAGAGGTTACATTAACATAATTTAGGCTATAAATTCAGGTTTTTTGACATGTAATTGAATCAGATTTTCTAATATTGTGTCATTTGTAATCTCCTTAGTATCCATCCTTTCTATATTATTTCTTTATTGGCTTGTCACCTAGTGTGGGGGGTAACTTATACCTTCGTGTAACTTTCTCTTGGTTTGATCTCATTGCTGAAGGTGAAGGTATCGTCTGACATGTCTTTCCATGAGTGCATATTGATCTGCCCAGCTGCAGGTGGGTAGGTGTGGCAGTGTTGGTTCCTAAATGTCCCAGCAGTGAACTGATGGTTTAATAGAGAGGATGTTAGTGGTTACATTTCCAGTGAGAGACGAATGGATCCACATGCACACACAAAGAGACAAGAGGACAAGAAGAGAGGGAGAGGAGAAAAGGACAAGAGGAGAGGGGAGCAGACAAAGAGGGAGGAGAAGAGAGGACAAGAGGAGAGGGAGAGGGAAGGTTAATGCAGCTGATAATTACTGCAGTGTGACCTCTGGTGGTTGTAACATATGGTAATGTAAGCAGGTGACACCAGGGAGCTCACTGACATCATGGGAAGCAGCAAGGGAGGGACATGGTAATAGTAGGAGAGGAAAGGAATAGGAGGGAAGGGGAATTGTGGGATAAGAGAATAATGTTGAGAGGAATGGAAGATAAAAGGAAGAAAGGATAAGAAAGATACATAGAAAAGAGGGAGATAACAAGCAAGACATATACAGGTGGAGGAAGTAATAAGAGAGAGAGATAGCAAAAGAGATAGAGAGAAAGACGTGGCAGTTTGGGAGTCTTGTTTCTACCTTTCCTTCTATCTCCCTCTCACACCTGCTACCCTTAATTACTCCCCTATTCCCTCACAATCTCTACCCTCCCTCACAATCTCTACCCTCCCTCACAATCTCTACCCTCCCTCACAATCTCTACCCTCCCTCACAATCTCTACCCTCCCTCACAATCTCTACCCTCCCTCAAAACATCTACCCTCCCTCTCAACATCTACCCTCCCTCTCAACATCTACCCTCCCTCTCAACATCTACCCTCCCTCTCAACATCTACCCTCCCTCTCAACATCTACCCTCCCTCTCAACATCTACCCTCCCTCACAAACTCAAATATTCCCCTACAACCTCTCACTCTCCTTTGCAACCACTCACCCTCCCTCGCAACGCTCTTCCCTTTCTCACCCCCTTACCCATTCTCACCCCCTTACCCTTTCTCACCCCCTTACCCTTTCTCACCCCCTTACCCATTCTCACCCCCTTACCCTTTCTCACCCCCTTACCCATTCTCACCCCCTTACCCTTTCTCACCCCCTTACCCTTTCTCACACCCCTTTTCCCTTTCTCACACCCCTTTACCCTTTCTCACACCCCTTTACCCTTTCTCACACCCCTTTACCCTTTCTCACACCCTTACCTTTTCTCACACCCCTTACCCTTTCTCACACCCCTTTACCCTTTCTCACACCCCATACCCTTCTCACACCCCATACCCTTTCTCACACCCCCTTACCCTTTCTCCAAACTCCCTTCTTAATTAATTAATAATTCTGCTTCATGAAACACTACGGGGTTCTGAAGAATTATGCTGCTACCTATTTTTCCCTTCTCTCTCTCCGCTAATTAATTTATTCTCTTGTACTGATGAGGTTATATATATATATATATATATATATATATATATATATATATATATATATATATATATATATATATATATATATGATGGGGTCCACCTCTGGTGCAAATTGTGGGACCCATAGCCTCGGAGAAGTGGATAAAAGGCATCAAGGAAGAATATTTGGATTTCTTCCTGAAGCCGTTTGAATATTCCACTTCTCCTACCACCCCATCCTATATACACACATACATACATATAAATGCTTTATTAATAGACAGAATACATTTATAAAACACACAAACATGAACATGAATACAATGGTACAATATGTCAAAGATTATGAATCTCCTCCAGCTCCTCCGGCCGGACGCGAGCCGAGTATGCAGCATGCGTTTCCCTCTGGATGGCCACGCTGAGACGCTGGAACATGAACGTGGCTGCCCTTGGGTCCCTGGTGGTGTCGATGAGTCTGGAACCCAGCTCTTTAAGGAAACGTGTTGCATTTTTTCCCCACGCTCCCAAGGTCTCCGATCCCACTGGGACAAATTTATACTGTTGGCTTATGTCCCTGTACTTGCCGATCTTGTACTCCTCTCTGTGGTCAGCAGCTCCTCCCTGTCGCCCAACACTGTGATGGATGTAGGTGTCAGCCAGTGTCGACACGCAGGTATAATCCCATGCTAAGAGCTTGCCATTCTTCCAAGGATAGATGGTGATCCCGTCGGGGCGGTTTGCTGGGTTGTGGGCGTTGTATATATATATATATATATATATATATATATATATATATATATATATATAAAGTATATTCAGTGAGAAGTAAATTTCAACAAAGATTTGTAATGCCGCATTATGGTTCACTCGATTTAGAGATGGTGTGGTGTAAGAAAGGAGACTTGCGATTATGCAAGCTTCTATTCACATTCATTATTCACTTATCTTTACTTTCTTGTATGTTTCTTGATAGTTCTTGTTCCTGCTATATCCATTTCCAATTTATGAAGTCTAGCCTGAGACTGGACCGCAGAGGGAATGATCCCAGGAACCATAATACGTAATAGTAAAACTGAGGTATATGTCTGTTGTCAGGTGAACTTTGTTGTAATTTAAATTTACTTTTGCCGGAAACGTGATCTTGATGTCAGGGGGGAGGGGGGGAGTGCGAGGATGTTTGTAGGCAACAGCAGGGGAAGGGGGTGCAACAGCAGGGGAAGGGGATAATGGAGGAGAAGATGCATCAAACGCAGGGGAGTCAAGGTCACAGCACAAAAGGGAGGCAGTCTTGATTCACTTCTCTTTCACCCTTTTTCCTCTTCCCCGCCAGTGCCTCTTTTTAAAAGAGGCGGTACATCACGTGACTATTTTATCTCTGCAGGAGAATTTAAAATTGCCTCCACAATTGTGGCTCAAAACCATACAACTTGAAGGGGACAGGTGCCCTAACGCCTGTGAAATGCCCTTGATTCGAGGAATCGGAGATACCCTCCTTTTCCTCAGAGGAACTTGGCGTATAAAATATATGGCAGGAAAAGAGATAAAATTAAAATAAAAAAAACCAGCTCTTAACATATACTGTTATGAAAATAACTTAGTTTTAAAAATACACAGTAGGTAACTTTATTCTTAATTGTGTAAAGTCCTCAAGAGTTTGCCTTGCAGAAAAAGGGAAACAAATTTAGTCGCACAAGAAAAAAACCTGGGACAGGTACGATGGACTTTGAGGAGAAAACCTAGTGGTAATTTGGACAGTGTGGATTATCTCGTAACCAACTTCCTGGTTAATTTGATCTTACTTTCTAATTTTATCTTTAGTGTTAGAAAGTTTCTCTCACTGTTGCTTTATAATGTATCTTGTAAATGTTTCCAAGCCATGTGCTACCCCAGCTATAGTTTGTGATACCCCAGCTATCGTTTGTGATACTCCAGCTATAGTTTGTGATACTCCAGCTATAGTTTGTGATACTCCAGCTATAGTTTGTGATACTCCAGCTATCGTTTGTGATACTCCAGCTATAGTTTGTGATACCCCAGCTATAGTTTGTGATACCCCAGCTATCGTTTGTGATACCCCAGCTATAGTTTGTGATACTCCAGCTATAGTTTGTGATACTCCAGCTATCGTTTGTGATCTCCAGCTATCGTTTGTGATACTCCAGCTATCGTTTGTGATACTCCAGCTATCGTTTGTGATACTCCAGCTATCGTTTGTGATACTCCAGCTATCGTTTGTGATACTCCAGCTATCGTTTGTGATACTCCAGCTATCGTTTGTGATACTCCAGCTATAGTTTGTAATATTCCAGCAATCGTTTGTGATACTCTAGCAATCGTTTGTGATACTCTAGCAATCGTTTGTGATACTCTAGCAATCGTTTGTGATATTCCAGCTATTGTTTCTGGTACTCCAAGCTATATACGGTACCACTTCAGTTACTTCATAATTTGTCTTCTCCAGCTGCTTTATAGATTGTTACTCCCGCTATCAGTTATGCTTCACCAGCTATCTATTGCATGGTGTGTACGCACATTATCTTCACTGATGCGGAAATGACTGAGACGCACACTATATTGATGCGTCAATTATTTACAACATTTAAAACCCATCCTCCAAGACAAACATCGATTTGATCTCTGTTTTAAACAGTTTTCTTGATATAAGTTATATAAGTTTGGTTACTTTAGATCGTTGCATAAGTAAAATGTAACCGATTTTAACATATAATAATATTAATAAATGAAATACTACATAAAGGGGATAGAAAGTGTTGGGTGCGTAAACAGAAAACGGAGTAGTCAAATTCTTAAGTTGCCGTATTATATACCATTGAACTAATAATATACTTACTGCTTAGGAGCATGGGGCAGCGTTGTATGACCCCTGTGGTTTAGCGCTTCTATTTGATTATAATAATTAGGAGCATGGGCTGTATTGTGATAAATTTAATAATACATAAAGTCGTTATACATTATATACACATATAAGAAAAGGTAGTTGTAATTGTAGTAGTTATAGTTAGCAGTAGTTTTAGTAGATAGCTTTAGCAGTTTTAGTAATTAATGGTGGTTAAGTTTATAGTAGTAGTTACTACTTGTAGTAATTACTAGTAGTTGCAATGCAATAGTTAGTATTATTATTTAAAGTATTAAAACAAACGGAATTGACTTATTTAGTCCAGCGAGGAATTTAGAGCACTTCAATTATTAAGTGAATAATAAATGAGGGTAAGAGTTTGACAGTATTATGATCGTCTGTGGAGCGTGAGCATTGATTATGTATACTGTACCAGACAACTTAGTGTGTTGGGTGTAATAATGTTTGCAGGTGACGCCACGAGGTGATCGTCCGACATATTGGCGGTCAAGTTTGAGTCGCAACCACACTTTATTTGAAGCCTCATGCTCTACATTAGTATTACTAATAACACTATATATAAATTTAGTGTTTTTATAAGAATTCTGAAGCAGTGATGCACAAATTCTTATTTGTAATTTGCATTTATATAACATGTGATAGAACACTGAGTGGCTATTTATTGTTCACCCGTAACTCATCCTGTCAGTCATAAGGAAAAAAAAAATTACAGGTCAAAGTGGGTCTTTGTCTCCTCAAGAGTCCCGGTGAGGGGGCTCTTGATCCAAGGAGTTAGTCGTACCTTGGATCGAACCCGTATGCCACCTATCTTCCCTGGCGCTCTATGACCGCGGCAGAGTTGCCTTTGGAGTGAGCTGTCACAATGATCGAGAGTCCTAGTGTTAAAAATTCCAAATTGACTCTTAAAGGAAGAGTTGCATTATCTTTGTAATCCCTCCTTCTGTATTGAGTTTATACACTGATTCTCTTTTTGTTTACAAGACGCTTTGGCGGGTTTTATTGTCGGTCTGTACAAACAGATGAAAGCGCGCGCGCGCACACACACACACACACACACACACACATACACCCCGGTGGCCTAGTGGTAAAGCTCTCGCTTCACGCACGGAGGGCCCGGGTTCTATTCCTCGACGGGGCGGAAACATTCTGAAGTGTTTCCAGACAACACACACACACACATACATACAACAGGCCTAGTGTCAAATCGACATGTGCCTAGGACAAAATGGTAACTAACACACACACACACACACACACACACACACACACATACATACAACAGGCCTAGTGTCTAATTGACATGTGCCTAGGACAAAATGGTAACTAACTAACACACTGATCAGCTGATGTGTGAAGTTCTCGACTGGTGAGAAGTGTCGCTTCAAAAGAGGCCGGGTAGACACCAAGGTCTGATTTTGAGTGAATAGTTGGGTGAGAAGTGACCGGTTGGCGCCAGGACTAGATACGACAGATTAACATAATACAGATAGAAGGTGACACTTTGGAGATAGAATATGACACTGTGGGACGAGTTGTGTTTTTAAGAAGAAGCGGGAGTTGTAGGTGGGTAATTATGGGGTGGGTGGGTGTGGGCGTGAACCCACCTGGAGACAAGCGTGGTGGGCAGGCAGTGAGGTGAAGATCGACCACTAAGGACACCAGCAGAAAGCACACTGGCTGTCTGCACCCAACCTTCTGGCCTGGCTCCCTTCCTAACCTCCCTGCTACGCCCGCACCCTCCTCCATGCTGCTGCTGTACGCACGCACACAGCTACCACAGGAACCATGAGGAGGGAAACTAGTGAAGTGGGTCGTATGCCGTTAAAATGAGGGACCGAGAGCTGATTCTGACACAGGAAACTACCGTTTCAGGAGTAGGTATAACAAAGCCTGGGGAAGAAGGGAGACTGAAGGGTGTTCGGGGATCAACGCCTCCGCGGCCCAGTCCTTGACCAAGCCTCGTGGTGGATCAGGGCCTGATCAGCCAGGCTGTTACTGCTAGCCGCACGTAGTCCAAGGTACGAACCACAGCCCGGCTGATTGGTAGGTATGATAGGGGGATGAGAGGCAAGGAATCAGTAATACCTTTAGATTGTAGGCAAGACCAGGAGCAGAGAATCGACCCTGGGAAACACAACGTGTGCGCCTACACACACCCAGGTCTCTCAGACGCTGTTAGTCATACAAGCCAGCGAGGGTGGAAGTGCACGGACGGTGGCGGTGCTTTGTCTTGGCGGTGCTAGCATCTCCACGGTGCAGGCCAGAGTACACACTGATATTGCAGCACTTCTCTCCAGTAGCAATAACATAATACAATACTTTAAGAGAGTAAAGAGTAACATATCAATGTTAATACATGCTTCGTTCAGGGTATCCTGCTCTCTGCAATACGGAGACTACCACCGCCTTTCTTATTAAACATCTCAGTGTATGTACACAGGAGTGTATATCACTGAATATACACCACTACTTTAATCTATATTATAGATTAAAGTAATCTTAACTGTTGATGTATAGGTGAAAATCAACCTTACTGATCCACGTGAAATCCATAGGCTTTTAAACAAACTGTTAGGGAGAGAGAGAGTACGGGTGAGTTTGTTTTTAAAGCTACCATCCTCAAAACTTAACTGGTTGGCCTCGCTGCTCCAGGTTAGCGAGAATCTGTATGACTCATACGGATTTAGTGCCTTTTAATAATAATAATAATGAACTTAGCTAGTATGTTATCTTTTCATTTTCCCTCTCTCTCACTCTCATTCTTCCTTCGTTCATTCCTCGCTTGCTTTACTCTACCAAGTGTATCCTGAGGTAAAAAAAAACTTCAGAACTGGGGCATTGATCCTTTCCACTAATCATTCCACGTGTCCCTAAACTTGTCAGCCTCACGTCAACCCCGGGAGGGGGAAGAAGGGAAGGAGGGTGTTGGGCTGAAGAGATGGAAGGAAAGTGATTGTGAAGGAGGGAAGTAGGGGAGAGGAAAACGAGGATGATGAATTGAGAGAAGGGGAGTGTGAAGGTTAAGGGGAGAAGGGAATGTGTGTGAAGATTAGAGGAAATGAGACTGGAGGAGCGAAGGTGAAGGTAAGAATAGAGAGGGGATTGAGAGAGAGAGAGAGACAGACCTAAAAGTGAGTGAGGACAGAGGGAAGGGAGGGGTAGTTACCTGGCGACCGTCGTTTCTTGGGTTCACAGCCCCAGGAACATCATAACTCTGCCATTGTGTACTGTCATATTATTTTTTTGTATTTCTTTGTTGTTACAGGAACAGCGTCGTAGTGCACTTATCACCTACACGGATTTACCGTTTCTTTTTTTAAATAATTATATGCGTTAGAACAGATACCAGTAGGAAGACAAACTGAGAATAGTTTTATAGTAAAACATGGTATACAGAGACCGTAGAGTAGAACAGGAGTTCCTGTCTGGTGTTGTGCCTGCCTGGTGGTGCTCTCGAGCTGTTCTTACTGGCAGCACGCAGATCCACGCAGGAACCACAGCCCGGCTAATGAGGAACAATTTTGAAAAAAAGTTGTAACGTTTCAAGTTAAAGAGAGATAGAAGTCTGCTGGTAATTATTTGTATACGTATTTGAAGGGATGTTAAGACCCTTGTACCCTTTATACTTACTGAGATGCAGTGTACTTATTACATCCCGGCTTTTCATTGGGGGGGGGCGGATTTTTATGGCTATCATACCTCCACCTTGTAATGAGTTTTCTTGTTCTGCGCAGGTTTAGAACCAGTCCCCACATAACTCCAGGAATAAGATTGTGGTGGTGGTGTATATGTGGGGAGGGTTATATGTGTGTGTAAGGTAGGGGTGTTTGTGTGTAAGAGAAAGATGTCAGTCAGAGTATCACTGGGTGAAGGTTGTTTATGCTACAGCTAATGGGAAATGTCATTATATTTGTGATTAATTAATTAAGACCAGACTACGACCCCAGATGCATTTATGTAAGTTTAAGTATCATTAGAGAGCATATCGGTGGGGAAGCAACCCCTGGTGTTATCACATACAGTACAAGCCGCTAATGAGTAGGTTTTGTAATACCTTCACATAAAGCCATGATTATTATGATGGATCCGTATTGGTGGTGTAGTGATGGTGATAGCGGCGGTGGTGTGAGTAGGGGTGGTGGTGGCAGAGGTGGTAATGATGTGGTGAGGGGTGGTTATACATGACAATACCGCAGCCTTCCGTGACTCCCACTCACTCTCTCACATGCTCACATAATTAACAACTCGCTCTCCAGTCACTGCTTCGTATATAAATCTTCTCGCTTATATAACAAAAAAAAGTTGGCAGAGGTACATTTAAAGGTTGTACACATGCTTCTTAAGTTCGACCGTGGATTAGACATATGAAAACACCATAATGCCTTCAGTGGGACTGGAACCAGTCGTGAGGTATTACCCAGCCAAGACTCTAGTTTCTGCCATCCCAGTCACGCCAGATTGTAAACAATAGGACGCCCTCGGGGACCAGGCTATTTTGGTCCTGATTCCTTGATCGATCTTTCCCCGGATGGATTCTCTTTCTTTCTTTCTCTCCTCCCTACCCTCCCCCATCTTTCCCTTAGCTCCCTCGTCTCTCCTTTCCCTCTCCCTTCCCTTTCCTCCTCTCGCCTTTCCCTTTTCTTCCTCAACTTTTCTCGGCATTTCACTCCTAAGCCTTTCTTCACCTCTCTCCTCCCCTTTATTAGTGAGAGCATTCTACTCATAATCACAAGGTTCCGAGTTTGATGTCTTGACTCTTGAGAAGCTTATTGGCAACTTTCCTTATACCCTTTGTTGCCACTGCCCACCTGGCAATAAAAAACAAGTACCTGTGTGTTACCTGAGTGTTGTGGGTCACATCCAGAGAAAATGTCTTAGACACCTTCAGCCCTTCAGGAATGTCATATCCTGCTAAAATAATAATTCCTGTCTTATGTATAAGAAACTAGTACCTGCTGGAAATATTCAAGAGTTGAGTACAAGGTATCCGTGTTCCTAAATATGTTAAAGTTAATGAATCTAACCCCTTTTGCATTCGTTTCAAAGTGAGATGAATAAATACCCAAACAGGCCCGTACGCAGAATGATCCAAATTGTCTAAAAATAGCATAGCCGTTCCGTAGTGGGATGTCACTGGTCAGGAGAGAGACAGCACCACATACATTGTGTTTTGGCGTCCCTCTGTATATATTTTTTATACAACACGCAGTCTCTCTCCTCCTTTCCTCTCCCTCCAAGGGCACGGTGCCTACACTAAACAATATAGTTATAGCCGAAGAGGTGTAAGTAAGAGAGATGGGACGCAGTGCGGCAAGTGCTCTCCATCACCCGGTCTGGGGGGTAAGACACTTCTTTACATACATTGAATGACAACGTCTCAACCAGTCTCCATATTTACATAACCAGCAACGTCGAGAAAATCCACATTTACAACAGTCTGCATCGTGAAGAAAATCAACGTTTATTAAAATCTGCAACATGGACAATTTATGATTTCAGCAATTATTGCCTCTGGTTAAGTATTTACTGCATTTAGTTAATAATAAGTGTCTCTAGGCTCATGAGGCTAATCTCTTGGTTAAATAATAAGTGTCTCCAGTATAAATAATAAGTATCTCCAGTTTAAGTAATGGTTGTCTGGTATTGCAGGTCGGGTGCCATTCATCAAGGCTGGGGCATTTGTGGTGGCCGAGCTTGACCCTATCGTCGCCTTTGTCGCTAATAAGGTCAGTATGATGGTGGGAAAAAGGCAAAAGGGAGACAAATAGGTCATTGTGGCTGGATATTCATGTTATCACTAGCCATAACTCACTTTGTACTGTAGTTGAAGGTCAGTTAGTGATTAGCTACATATTGGCCAGTGGCTGTAGATATTTCAGTGATTGTAAAGGGGTCACATGTTGGTAGTGTATGGGGCTTTATATATGGCTGCAATTTATGTGTGCATAGTGGAGTATTCATTAGAATACAGTAGTGTTTAGACAGCTGTTGCATCTCTGATAATAATGCCTGCTTATGCAGACTCTGCATGCTGGTCTACATATCCATCTGAATAAAGGTCACAGATGTGCCAGTATTAACAATGAGTCTTGGTCAGGAATCAAACTGTGTTTTACTCTTCGGGCTTTTACAATTTGGAAGTCATCTGGGTCTTATATAGAACTATACAGTATATGGCTGTTAAGCTTAGTCATACGTTAGTGTTCTTTTGCAGCGAGTTTCTGAAAGTGAGAGCTGATCTTGGCACAAGCTATGCACTGCATCTGCTTATTGCTGTATTTTCATTAATTATCCTATATAATTGCAAGAGTTTTGAGAAGCTTGTTCTTGGTTCAACTTTCTTGCAGGAAGATGAGTAGCATAGCTAGCAGACAGAAAACCACACACCTCATCTTATTCTCTATTGGAACTAACGTGACTTACCAATGCAAAACAAATTTTTAATGTACAATAGTTCAGGTATGGGTTCATAACATGTTTAGTATTAGTCTTGTTAAGAATTATTCATTTAACCTTTATTTAGTGTAAACTGAACTTCTTAAAGTCATTTTCATGTTCTTTAGTTTTTTTAATCATATTACTCACTTCTGCCCTAGATGTTCATGGGTAGCCTCACTATAAACCTTGGTGTCAGTTATCTTCACAGGCATAATTTTCATCTCGTCATCATCAGGGTGTCACATTGACAGACGGACTGGACACGACACAGAAGGCAGACATGCGGGCCTACATGTCACTTGTCAGCAACGTCTTGGCAAATGCTGAGGTATGTTTCACTTTGTTCAAGTTTATTACACCTACTTATAGGGTTAACAAGTAAAAATGATATATGTATGTGTTCACTAAATCATTTTACTCAACAACAAAATTCTATTAAGTTTAGTTAGCAAGTTAACTTAATCAGCCTTTCATGCATTGAATATAGGCACAGCTGAGCATTGTATAGGTACAGTACCTGCATTGTATAGGTACAGTATATGCATTGTATAGGTACAGTACCTGCATTGTATAGGTACAGTACCTGCATTGTATAGGTACAGTACCTGCATTGTATAGGTACAGTACCTGCATTGTATAGGTACAGTACCTGCATTGTATAGGTACAGTACCTGCATTGTATAGGTACAGTACCTGCATTGTATAGGTACAGTACCTGCATTGTATAGGTACAGTACCTGCATTGTATAGGTACAGTACCTGCATTGTATAGGTACAGTACCTGCATTGTATAGGTACAGTACCTGCATTGTATAGGTACAGTACCTGCATTGTATAGGTACAGTACCTGCATTGTATAGGTACAGTACCTGCATTGTATAGGTACAGTACCTGCATTGTATAGGTACAGTACCTGCATTGTATAGGTACAGTACCTGCATTGTATAGGTACAGTACCTGTATTGTATAGGTACAGTACCTGCATTGTATAGGTACAGTACCTGCATTGTATAGGTACAGTACCTGCAGTGTATAGGTACAGTACCTGCATTTGTAAATAATTGATGACTTAGGAAACTCCATCATGGTAAAGTTCTTAATGATTTCCTGATATTATTACAGTAATTACCCCTAAACTAGAGATAGATCAGATGTCTGCATATCAAGGTTTGGCATCAAAATTTGATGCTATTTGGGTATTAGTTTAAGGAATGGATAAGAGTGTGATTATCATCTTGTGCAATTATTATTATGCATGGGGAAGAGCTAAACCTACAAAGGTCATCAATCACCTACAAATGACAACTAATCACATTTGATCTGAGAAAGGGAAGCTCCAATTCCTTTTATAAGAAGCATTTCACCAGCATCAAGGCTGCACTTGAAAGGTTTCATGTTTTAAGAAAGCAGCGTGGGAAGGAAGAGTCTTACATCACTGTATTTCTCATCATTCTGTGACCTTCTCTAACTCATTTTAGATGAGGTGGGCTGTGAACTAACTACAGTATCTCAGGGCAAAATAATGTAATGATGCACTTGTAACTACTCACATGAGATGCCACCTGTTTCAAAACACTCAGCCCAGTGAGGAATGTACTGTCACGGTGAAAGTCGTTAAACTGAATCATGTATGGCATTTGCTATATGGATTTATTACAAAATGTATATCATAACCTCTCTTATTGTAATTGCCAATTCCCCGAATTTGTTTTACTACAGTGCCAGATATATTTTATTTCAGCTGTACATCTCGTGGCTTGATCAAGTAACCTACGAAGATGTAACAAAGTCACGCTATGGGTCTGTATACCCTTGGCCAATTAACCACATTCTAACCCGCCAGAAACGCACCCAGGTCATACGACGACTAAGTGTTCTGGGCTGGAAACAAAAATCATTGGAAGAGGTGAATTTGGCAAGATGCCATGCCTTGTATTTTTTAATTTCTTATCTTGATAATAAGGAAACAATTAGTCACTAGCAAGGGTCAAAATGTTTGGAAATACTGTATACTTGTGATTAATATTTATAAAATGTTCACTGTATTTGGACCATTTCTGTTTTTAGTAACAAGCAAGTGTTAATTTGTTGAGCATATCTACTGTATTTCAAGTTACAATACAGTATATGTTACTGTTCTTATATGTTTATTTTGCCCTAAGGTGTATAATGAAGTGGAACACTGCTGCAGTGCACTTTCTGAGCGTCTGGACAAACAAGACTTCTTCTTCGGTAACAGGTAAAACACAACATTCCAAAATGATTTTTTTGGTTTGTATAATAATGTGAAGTTCCAAAGAGAATATTGAATAAAACAATTAAGAATAGTTATTTATTTCTTTGGGAGTTAGTTTGTGGAAATGCCTTATGTTGCTGCAGTCAGAAAATAATTTTTGCAGTGTTTATTATAAATTTTCAGTTAATGTGCTTCGTTATAGTACATGAAAATTTACCCCACCTGATATAACCCATATACAGGCAGGCCCTGCTTATACATCAGGTTAGGTTCCGGGCTACTGTAGGGCCCCTCTTATACAGCAGGTTAGGCTACAGGCTACTGTAGGGCCCTGCTTATACAGCAGGTTAGGTTCTGGGCTACTGTAGGGCCCCTCTTATACAGCAGGTTAGGTTGCAGGCTACTGTAGGGCCCCTCTTATATAGCAGGTTAGGCTACAGGCTACTTTAGGGCCCTGCTTATACAGCAGGTTAGGTTCCGTGCTATTGCTGTAAATAAAAAATCACTGTAAAGTGAAACATAGCCTTTTTTTTCCACTTTCAAATGCATATAAAAATCTGATAACATGTTTACACTATTATATATTAAGTGAGCAATATAGCTAGGCCTAAAAAGTGCATATACAGTACACACATTACTTACCTTAAAATATTTTTATCCTTATTTTATAGTGAGTGGTGAATATTTTTATTGTAGGAAGTCTGAATAAATGAAGAATGTGTATAATTGAAAACCACTGCATTAGCAAAACTCCATAAAGTGAAGTTCTATAAAGTGGAGCCTGCCTGTACAGTATTGTAATGCCCTTTTCCCAGGCCCATATGTTGACTTTATTTGCTTGGCCATATATACAGTGGACCCTCGGTTTTCGTTCACCTCCAAACTCGAACAATTATGTAAGTGTATTTTTGTAAGAGCTTTTGTAAGTGTATTTTTGGGGGTCTGAAACGACTAATCTAATTTACATTTGTCCTTATGGGAACAAATTCGTTCGGTAACGGCACTCGAACAGCATTCTGGAAAGAATTTTCAACGAAAACCGAGGGTCCACTCTGTGTGTGTACTCACCTATTTGTGGTTGCAGGGGTCGAGTCATAGCTCCTGGCCCTGCCTCTTCACTGATTGCTACTAGGTCCTCTCTCCCTGCTCCATGAGCTTTATCAAACCTAGTCTTAAAACTATGTATGGTTCCTGCCTCCACTATGTCGCTTTCTAGGCTATTCCACTTCCTGACAACTCTATGACTGAAGAAATACTTCCTAACATCCCTTTGACTCATAGGAGTCTTCAACTTCCAATTGTGACTCCTTGTTTCTGTGTTTGTGTGTGTGTACTCACCTAATTATACTCACCTAATTGTGGTTGCAGGGGTCGAGACTCAGCTCCTGGCCCCGCCTCTGCGCTGCCCGCTACTGGGTATCTGCTCTCCCTGCTCCATGAGCTTTATCATACCTCATCTTAAAACTGTGTATGGTTCCTGCCTCCACTATGTCTTTCTCTAGACTATTCCATTTCCTGACTACTCTGTGGCTGAAGAAATGCTTCCTAACATCCCTTTGACTCATCTGAGTCTTCAGCTTCCAGTTGTGTCCCCTTGTTTCTGTGTTCCCTCTCTGGAACATCCTGTCACTGTCTACCTTGTCGATTCCCCGCAGTATTTTGTATGTCGTTATCATGTCTCCTCTGTGTGTGTGTGTGTGTGTGTGTACACACACACACACACACACAGGTCACAGGTTACAGGTCCAAAACCATTCATCCCCATTCACTCCTATCTAACACCTCACGCGTAATTTACACTATATACGAACATTGTACTTTTGTGTACCTGTGCCTTAATATACTTAATGACTTATAATATTATATTTACATATTAATTACTGCTATATGACTCCCTGACCATATATCCATTTAAAGTTTGACTGCTGTGAAATGTTTGTAAGTTACAGTAAACACAAAATATCTATTGTGAATGCAATCAGTTTCTTATAATATAGAAATTACAGTGGACCCCCGCCTAACAAGCACCCCGGAAATCGTACAATTATGTAAGTATAATATTGTAAGTGCTTTGTGGAAGTGTATTTTTGGGGGTCTGAAATAGACTAACCTACGTGACATTATTTCTTAAGGAAGTAAATTCGTTCGGTAATGGCACTTGAGCAGGCTTCTGGAATGAATTTTGCTCGTTAGGCGGGGGTCCACTGTAGCTGATAAAATTAACTATATTGTCTGTACATATTAATAATAATTTATTATATAGAGTATGAACATGCAGGAAATCTGCTTTTGAGGGAATGACAAGGAGAGTTTAAGGCAAATCCATGAAGTTATGGTTTTAGATATTCCAGACACGGTATTCTGGTGGTAGGTAAGATTAAGGAAAGATGCAACACTTACATGCACACATGAAAGTATAGGTTAGCATTCGAAGTGACAATAACTGTGGTCTCTTATTAAAAAAGTTGATGCTATGTATGTATATTATCCACTTTGAATGGCATATCCAGTATAAACATTGTTTATTTTGCCACAGCCTTATCTTTGACAAATTTTACATTCTGAACTTTGAGCACCTTTAATTTTGTAGTTTTAACTTAAATTTTTATACATATTTCTGCTTACAGACCAACTGAGCTAGATGCTTTAGTGTTTGGACATCTATTTACACTTCTAACAACTCCTCTTCCTGACAATCGACTGGCAACCATTGTACGATCATTTGGCAATTTGGTGAAACTGTGCCAGATAGTTGAGAGGGACTTCTTTGAGAGGAATAACGGAGGAAGCAGCAGTGGCAATGGGGACGGTGATTATGACAAACTGGATGATCTCAACCAACTGCCTGTGTGATCACAAAGATTTATCATTTCATCATGATGTCAAGAATTACCAACATCCTTTACTTAAATTTAAGGCTTGCAAAATCTGAAAGCAGTGAAGTGACAAAAAGAAAAAGTTATAAAAGAAACAATCCACACATATTAAAGTTGTGCAATGACAGGTTCGTATTACTGAAAACAAGTTAGTTTTACAAGAATCATTGAGAGGTTAGGGTGTATGGAATTATATACCTAAATCCAGTTTACAAATGTATATTGATAACAGATGCAGAACTTTTAATGAAATAAATTGAAAGATGAATCTGTGATGTTTAGTGGCATTTAGTGATAAAGTTGTATTTTTGAAAGGCTTGTAAAGTTATTTTGTATTGTTTGTAATTATTGTAATATTTTATGCATTCTTAATCAAAAGCATTTATGATAAAAGATTAACTTTGATTTTTGCTTAAAAATAAAGAAATGTGATCTTCCCATTTTTTTTTTTTTACAAGTACAGTGGACCCCCGAGTTTCGTAAAAACTTCACTCCTGAAGTCTGCTCAAGTGCCATTACCGAACGAATTTACTCCCTTAAGGAAAAATTTCACGTAGGTTAGTCTATTTCAGACCCCCAAAAATACACTTCCACAAGAACTTACAAAATTATACTTACATAATTGCACGATTTCCGGGGTATTCGTTAACCGAGGGTCCACTGTAGACTAAGTGAAACCTGTGCCTCATGTGTATAGTCAGTTATACATGTTAACCCAGTAGTTGTTGGTTAGTTAGTAGTCATGTGTAGTGTGTCACCAAATTGTAATATGCTGTAGTCATGTTGTTTTTGTATATACAATACAGGAATATATCCTCCCATAAAATCCAGTGAACATGTCATACCATCTGTAAATAATCTGGACAGGTGCTATCTATCTTTTACAATATATTTCCGATAAACGTTAATTTTGTTTTAATTACAAATACTACAGTCGAGCTTTGCTCAGATAAAAAAAAAAATTGTGGTTTAGCGCTTCTTTTGATTATAATAATAATAATCAGATCAAAATGTTGTCTATGAATAACGTTTTCCTAGTTATTGTTTCAACTAAACAGTTGTTTGCTTTTATATTAATGTGTCCCACGTTGATTTAGTGCTGTTTTGTGAATAATACAATAATAATTAAATTTGTAGGTATGGTAACCTCAATGAACCTCCAGGGAGGTTCATTGATGCCAGTGAGGGGCACTTGATCAAAGCATTTAGACCTGATCTCCCATGGATCGAACCTAATTGCCTCCCATTCTTTCCCGGAGCTTAGCACTTCTCCATGAATATGTTTGGTCCAAGTCAGACTGAAACATTGTGGTAAGCTCCTCTCTCCTATGTGCGGGTTATTTGTGTTTTCTTCCCCTTGAATGTAGTAATAATACTAAAGGGAGCTCGTTTTACCTCTGATCTCAAGGAAGGTGCTTTGATGTTGAAGAGCTCCTGATCCAAAGAATTGGACCTATTCTCCCTCTCCTTGGATCGAACCTAATTCAATCCCATGCCATCAGGCACTGTATGACCTGTACTACTAATCATTTCCCCCATGAATGCTGGAGTAATTAAACTTTTTTTATCTATCAAAACTGGATATTTTAAGTTTGCTACTACTTTATTCTAATTGACAGTTACATAGTGGGAATAAAAGCTAGTTATATTTCCCAGTTATATTGTATCATACAGATTGGATTTCATGTTTTGAAACCTGGAGGCTTCAGTAGAGTAATGAGGATACTAAATGACTTCAAGCCCCTCAAGTACTGGCAGCCCTAAAACTGTCACGAGAGTTAGCAGCCATGGCACTCAGTAAAGGTGGCATCCCTAGCACTGTTAGTATAGTTGGCAGCCTAGAACTGTCAGAAATGTTTTCAAGAGTTGGCAGCCATGACATTCAGTGAAGGTAGCATCCTTGGTACTGTTAGTATAGTTGGCAGCCTAACAGTGTCAGAAATTTTTGCAACTATAGCACAAGCAGTAGGATTGGTAGCCTTAGCACTATCAGGAGGGATGGCAGTCCTAGCACCATCAGTAAGGTTTGCAGTCCCGGCACTCTCAAGAAGATTGGAAACCATGGCACCAGGCACCATCCAGAGTTTGGTATCCATGGCACCATCAAGGGGATTGGCAGCCATGTTACAATCATAAATGTTGGCATCACTGGCACCATCAGAAGGTCTGGTAGTCTTGGCACCACAAATCGTGATGGCAGCTCGTACATTAGCCAAAGACCTGCCACCCATGGCACTGTCAGGAGGGTTGGCAGCCATGGCAGTGTCAGAATTGGCAGCCCTGGCACTTAGGAAGCTTGGCAATCCTGGCATTCAGGATTAGTAGCCCTGGCACTCGAGGATTGGCAGCCCTGGCACTCAAGAGGATTGGCAGCCCTGGCATTCAAGAGGATTGGCAGCCCTGGCACTCAAGAGGATTGGCAGCCCTGCCACTCAAGAGGATTGGCAGCCCTGCCACTCAAGAGGATTGGCAGCCCTGCCACTCAAGAGGATTGGCAGCCCTGCCACTCAAGAGGATTGGCAGCCCTGGCACTCAAGAGGATTGGCAGCCCTGGCAATCAAGAGGATTGGCAGCCCTGGCACTCAAGAGGATTGGCAGCCCTGGCACTCAAGAGGATTGGCAACCCTGGCACTCAGGAGGATTGGCAGCCCTGGCACTCAAGAGGATTGGCAGCCCTGGCACTCAAGAGGATTGGCAGCCCTGGCACTCATGAAGATTGGCAACCCTGGCACTCAAGAGGATTGGCAGCCCTGGCACTCAGCACAATTGGTAAGGCTAAGTCATGGCACCATCAGGAGGGTTGGCAGCTCTGACAGTTGGGAAGCTAAAACCCTCGTGGGAGGCAAGTTGAAGAACTGATTCGAGAAATTAGACCTGTCTGGCCTCCTTGAATACAAATGTCTCCCATTCCTTCAGGCATTGTATAACCCATACAGGTTTAGAGCTCCCCTCCATGTAACAGCAGTTGTGGCACCAGCAGGATTGGTAGCCCTGGCACAGATGGATATGATAGGCCAGGGACCATCAAGAGGTTGGCAGCCTTGGCACTACTAAGAGGGTTGGTATATTTGGCACCATTAGAAGGGTTGGCAGCTCTGGCATCATTAAGAGGGTTGGCAGCCCTGGCATCATTAAGAGGGTTGGCAGTCCTGGCATCATTAAGAGGGTTGGCAACCCTGGCATCATTAAGAGGGTTGGCAGCCCTGGCATCATTAAGAGGGTTGGCAGTCCTGGCATCATTAAGAGGGTTGGCAGCCCTGGCATCAAGAGGGTTGGCATCCCTGGCATCATTAAGAGGGTTGGCAGCCCTGGCATCATTAAGAGGGTTGGTAGCCCTGGCATCATTAAGAGGGTTGGCAGCCCTGGCATAATTAAGAGGGTTGGCAGCCCTGGTACTATTAAGAGGTTGGCAACCATGAAACCACAAATAGGGTTGGCAGCCATGGAACTGTGAGTAGGGTTGGCAGCCCTAGTCTGGCACTATCAGGAGGGTTGGCAACCCTGGCCTAGCACTATCAGGAGGGTTGGCAACCCTGGCCTAGCACTATCAGGAGGGTTGGCAGCCTTGGCAAACCCTGGAAAGGTTGGCAACCTGGCCTCCTCAGGAGGGTTGGTGGCTGTGAAACCATCGAGGGGGTTGGCCGCTGTTACACCATAAAGCCATAAAGAGGGTTGGCCGCTGTGACCACATCATTAGAATTGGCAGCCCTGGCACAAGAGGGTTGGGTCAAGTTTTATATAACACTGGCCATCTGCCACCAAGGTAGAGTGACCCGAAAGAAAAGAAACATTTCCACTATCACTCGCCCATCACCATCTTGCCACAAGTGTGCCGACGTTACAGCTAAGATACCCCTCCAAATTGCAATATCCCCACTCTTCCTTCAGAATGCAGGCACTGTACTTCCACCTCCAGGGCTCAAGGCGGGCTAACCTGTTTACCCTGAATTCCTTCATAAGTGTTACTTTGCCCACACTCCAACAGCATGTCAAGTCATAAAAACCACTTGCTCACACACGCCTGTTGTATGCCCAAGTTCCTTGTATAAAAAAGCTTTACCCTCTCCCATTAACCTTTCCTAATACAACCTTTTTCCCTTCGTCAATTCTATGGTTCACCTCGTTTTTCATAGACCCATCTGCCAACAAGTGCACTCCCAAATATCTGAACACATTCACTTCCTCTATACTCCCTCCTTCCAATCTGATATCCAATGTTTCGTTACCTAATTTGTTTTGTTACCCTCATCACCTCGTTCTTTCTTTTCTATGTTAACTTTTAATTTCCTTTTTTACATACCCTCCCAAATTCGTCCACCAACCTTTGCAACTTCTGTTCAGAATCAGTATTAAATATTTTAGGTTCGGATTTAGGTTAGGCTAGGTTGAGTTAGGTTACATTAGATTAGTTAGTAAGTATATTCAGGTATACACAATTATAGTTACATAGATTATCATACATAGCAGCATATGTGTAGAGAACCTAGGATAACCCAAAAAAGTCAAAGTGACTTATTTCCATTGGGGTCCTGGATCCATTTGCACAAAATAAAGCTGTTTCCAGTGCACGACCCACTTAATATTAGACAATATAAATCTCAAATCATAGTTCAACTCGCACCTGGATCTAAAATAAATTTTAACAGGATTGGCAGCCGTGGCAGGGTAAATTGGGTTGGCATCCCTCAGGTGTTGCAGGGTTGGCAGCCCTGACACAAGGCCACGTCTCACTAACATAAACAAGAGGGAGGTTAGTAGCGCCTCCTCCCTCTCTAAAGTATTATATTTCCTCTCAACCTTCTGAAAAGACGCCATTATTGTATTAAACTATCACTAATGGTGTGTGCTGAGAGGAGGCGCACCTCGCTGTATGAAGGTAGTGGCTGGAGTGACTACCAAGTACTGTGTGTGGAAATATCTTAGTCATCGCAGTGGTTGTTGTTTCCTATTAGGTGAGCGAGGCTTCTAGATCTAATAATAATAATAATCTTTATTTCTGTAAGTATATGATACAACTTATACAGACCATAGCTGACATCAGTGACATACTGTATAGGAAGCCCCTGGTTATTCAGAGCATTTCAGGCAACTTAGATTAATTTTGTCCCCAGGATGCGACCCACACCAGTTCACTAACATACAGGTACCTGTTTTACTGTTAGGTGAACATGGACAGCAGGTGGCTTAAGGAAACACACCCTAATGTTTCCACCCATATCGAGGATCGAACCGCGGACTTCAGTGTGTGTTCACCGTGATACATTGTACTATGTTATATGCATCTTTTATCAGAGTGAAAAGCTCATAGTTAGGCAGTGTATTTCTGGGGCATTTTGGATGTGTCCTTCCTTGGACTGAACTGGATTGCCTCCCATATCTCGGCACTATGTGACACCTACGAATTAAGTTCTTCTCTCAAAATATAATATTTATTAATAATACAGTAATAATACTAATAATCACTTCTATAATTCAGGTAACAATTAGTTATTTTTCTTTGAATTATAATGAAAATGTAAATACACAGAAATTTGCAGATAAGGATAATGAAGTTAATCCTGTATATCAGAAACCTTTCCTGTAAAAAAATGCTGAAGGCACTGAAATTGCAACTTGAAAAAAATGCAAAATTAGGTGGTGATATGTTGTATAACCCCTGTGGTTTAGCGCTTCTATTTGATTATAATAATAATAATAGGTGGTGATATAATTGAATTGTACTAATGGAAACTGGAAATAAATGGTGATAAAAATAATGTGATGGAAATATTTAACCAAAACAGGACTCTCAGCAATAGATTAAAGATGAGTGGAACAAATCTCCAAGAAGTGTTATTGAAGGAAGAATTTTAGGTAGTTTTAAATATAGGTTGGATTGTTATACAAGTGGGTGCTAATTGGTCTAGTCTAGCATGACCCAGTAGGACTACTGCAGTGCTCCCTGTTCTTGTGATAATAATAGTGAAGCATGTGGTGTGAGCGCTTTTTGTGAATGTAATTGAATAATAATAATAATATTGTCCTGTATGCCTTAATTTTATAAGGGGGAAATTATAGTTATAAATGAGAGGCTCTTGATCCAAAGAATTGGTCGTGACATCTCCTCCTTGGAATAGACATGATTGCCTTCTATTTCCCCAGCACTGCATGACTCCTACCAATTTTGTGCTTCCACATGAATGAATTAATGGCTGTCATGTCTGGTAAAAAATAGTAAAGAAAAAATTCAGGTTAGTTAGATGTTTTAAATTTCTACAACAAATACATTAAGATCATTATTATTATAGGCTTAGTGGTAATGAATTATGAAGATATATTATTGTTTTTCAGTATTGTTTGACATCACTTGCAGTACTGTCAAAAAGTCCCTTAATGTCATTACTGAAATAGCCTAATTACAGATAATGCTAGCTAGATTATGATGGAAGTACATACTTTATACTACTTTAAAATAACTTCTTCATATTAAGAAATGAATACATATATATTGTAGGCTAGCTTGGAGCTCCTATATAATTTTTTTATTTTACAGAAATTTACAATGGGGGAACCAGAACAGGTGATTGCTGAACCTGATGAGGTAGAAGATGTGGATGCTAGTATCGATGGCCTCCACCCACCCACCCTTGAACAACATCACCCCTGGCTGATTTCTTATTCAATTAATTCAGGTAAGGCTCATAAATGTACTGTATTACTTGCATCAAAATTAATTTATTGAGTCAAAATGACTAATAATTTTATTAAAAGGCTATAATAGACAATGATTTAATGTATAGTATAGAGCAGGGCATCACAAATCTGGACAGGCCTGGCTGAAACCTTCCAGGATTTCTAAAGTCATGATTAAATGTTAGCACATTTATTTATAGCTCGTATATACTTTACAGTACAGAATGTAAATATTTAGTGAAAATAACATTATTAACAAAACACAAAATATGTATCACTACACCATATCTTCAGCTTAAGAGACCAGATGACATATATAAAGTAATGATACAGGTTGGGCATCACTAATCCAGCATCATTGGGACCTGTAGTGTGCCAGATTAGTGAGTTTGCCGGATTACAGAGTGGTTAGGTTAGAATACATTTATATTTTGGCCTTTCTTTGATTAGTTTATCCTGCAGCATGTAAACATTCATTATTTCTTGTTCACTTATAAAACTGCATTGCTCTAGACCTTTTAGCAGTTCACCTGTCAACTGAATTAACCTATCAGTAGAGAGACTTTCTGCTACATCTTCCTCATTTTCATCACTGCTTTCTCCTCCACTGGCTTGCTGCTGTGGATTTACAACCATCTGCTCAATTTCTGAGTCAGTATAATGATGAATTTTGAAATTATGCTAGCTGAAATTAGTGACAGATTACTGATGGAACCGGATAACTGATTGCCGTATTAGTGATGGCCGACCTGTACTGGCTTTGTATCGTTAAAAAAAAAAAGTGGTTCCCAATCGCCTATTTTCATGTAATCGTGAAATTATCACTGTACGTGTAATGCCATTACTTGATATACTTATCTTGATAAGGTGTTATTTTCATTATTAAATAGCAAATTGTAAACTTGAATTAAACAAGTGGCATAGGATCTTGGTTTCCTAGACTTGAGGGTATTCCCAAAATTTCTAGTTTTAAGTCTTAAAAAAAAAAATACAAATTTTTAAAGTTCTTAGAGTTTTGAAGTTTGTATTTGGGGTTTTTCTTACTGTATTAATAATTTAAATAATTGTTTTGTGTTGTCTTATTCCCATTGTCTTGTTGTATATCTTTTGTATGAAAATTGAAACTTTAAATTTTTGTCTTCAGTGCTTAGCATTTTCAGGAAGAAAAAATTGCCAGATAGTACTTGTATAGTACTGTAGACTATTTATACCAACTTTTTCTTCTTCAGCACTTTCATGGCTAGCTTTTAATGGATGGTACACAATTGGCTTTTTATTACTTTGCTACATTATGTGGCGCCGTATAGAGCCAAAATGCCAGCAGTGGCTAAGAAAGCGAGAAGAATTTAAAGAAGCCGCAAAATATCACAAAGGTAGGCACTATTATTTAATTGCAGTGTGTAGACCGACTCATAGAGGAATCTTAGAGCTCTTGCTGTCAACTCAATCTCATGAAATACTTGATAATAAATATGCTAAGTACTTTGGAAGTTATTCTAGTGATATAAGTGATCAGTACTTTACTGTGTAATATTCCTCTGCTACAGTAGATCCAGATAAAGTTCTGGCAAGAGAAAGGGCTTTGGATGAAGCTCGCCTTCGAATGCAAGAACAGTACAATAAAGATGCACAGAAACAAGCTGAGAAAAGAAAAGAGGTAATTTTCTTATCAGAAGGTTGGATTGGAATATTTTAAATAAACTCAGTTTAACATTTGAAATTTTTGTAGATTTTAAATAATTTTTACATTGTTTTTACCAAAATACTGTACACCCTTCAAGGTAGGTTCCTTGATGTTAGTGAGGGGTCTTTTAGTGAATGGAAATGGATCTTACCTTCCCCTCCTTGGTTCAAAACTTATAGGCTTCCATTTCCCCAGGCTTTGTAGGGGTTTCCTACATTTTTTTCAAACTCAACAGCCATCTCCTGCCAAGGCAGGGTAAATATAATAATAATAATAATACAAAAATAAAAAGATTAATTTAGGATTTTTTTACAGCAAGAAGAAAAACGAAGGCTTGAACGCATAGAAGACTGGGAGCGCCATAAGCGAGGAGAAGGTTATAAAAGTAAGACACGAACTGGCGCAAGTGGATCATCTGAGGTTGAGAGTAACACTGCTAATAAACCATCTGGGAAACCAAAACTCAGACCAGGTCAGTGTCACACTGAAATTTACTGAATACAATAGTTTTTGAAATGTCTTGCTCCAAATGTTTTTTTAGGCTGTACAGGTATATTACCATTCAAAAAGTAAAGTTCCTAGAAAGATAAATATATATAATGAGAAAATGAAGATTGTAGGTTAATGTATTAAAATGAAGCATAAAATAGATGTGGGTTATTCAGCACAAGGTTGGAAAGAGAGACTTCTGTTTGTTAATTGAGGCCAACACTACCTAATTGCATGTATCTAGTTTGAATGTGCATAGATTAAAAAAATCCATTGAATATCAAGGTTGACAAACAATGACCTTATTCAGAAAATGTAGGACTTGGCTAACACTTAAGTTAGGAACAAATTAAGATCCAAATGTAGGTCACTGATTAGTTAAAGGACTTGAATTAAACCTATATAGAAATGGGAAACAGTTAGGGCTGATCCAAGGAAGGGGAAGGGTAGCTAAAATTCCTTGGATCAAGAGCCCTTCATTAATACCCACGACCCTTCCCTTCCATCTCCTTTTCCCCTTGAAGAGATTTAAAACAAAAATGCTGAAGAGAGAGATTACTATTATATTTATGGAAAAGTGCTTAACCCAGTGGTAATACAGCACCAAAGATTTTTTTTTTTTGTATCATCGAATCCAAAATAGCACTGACAGTCACTGTGTGAATTAAATGTTAATGTGTATTGTTTACCACTAACAGAATACAACCCATTGACTGGAGACACTGGTGGAGGAACATGTGGATGGAGGCCGTCTCAACGTGGTGCCTCAGGAGGTGGATGAGGTTAAGGAAGGTACACACTAAAGTCATCTCATCATTATATCCTGGATTCTCTATTAAAATTCCAGGTAGATACAAGAATATCTTAGCTTTTTGTTGGAAAATCCATAAATGTCTAGGATAATGATGATGATTGTGTGTACAAAATACTGTTAGGGTACTTGTGATCTTGTTCTATACATTTTTTTTCCATAAAGATTCTCACATTCATGCTTTTTATAAAGTACTCAACAGTCCCCTCTCAGAATCCAGGGGATGTCAAACAATATGATGCTTTGGACCAAACCAGTATCCAGCTGTGGTTCAAGGCGGATGCGTTACTTGGCATCTCAGGTTTTTCATACTGATTAATGCATCATCTTTAAAATCATCATTAAGTCACTCACTGATGTAGAAAAGCTTAGTGTATCAGTAACAATATCTAACCCATGGATGAAAAACTTGATGGAAACAGGGTTTCTGAGAAGTGAAAATATTATGCAGTATATTTGTTCAGATATTCCAAATATCTAATTATTGACTACGGTATTTATATTTTTGTAGTACTATATACTTGATAATATGTATGCATAATGTTTTGCAGATACGTATTCGGGTGTTCATTGCTAGTAATTCTTGATGCATCATAGAGATAGCAATTAAGAAAATACAGTTCAATAGAAAAGCTGATTTTCAGTTTGATAAAATACCACTTGTCATACAAAAAAGTTAGTTTTTTAATTATTAAATTTTGTAACTTATTAAAGAAAAGGCATTTCAAGAAAGTTTTACATTTATTAACACATTTTGAGGTTTGTCAAGTCACACCCAACAAACTCTCAATTTAATGAACTTCAGAATTATGACAAAATCTGCTGGGTCAGTTGATGCAAGTTCATTAGTTACATTTTTTTTAATTATTTACATATTTTTAAAAAATCCCATTAAAAAACTATAGAAATCGTGTATTATTATACAATATTTCATATTATTTTCCAAAAATACATGAAACATTAAAAAGCTCTGAAAAATGTGCTAAAATGGTATTTTATAGTTACAATCACTCTAAAACACTCTCATCACTATGCAATACAATTGTTATTACTGGCCACCCACTCTTCTCTAGTAGACCATTATATTGAGGGTTTACAGCATTTCTTTAATTTGGAGGAAACCCACTTTATCTTGAAATTATGACATGCCCCTCTCTGCATATCAGTTTAATACACACAATACAAAACACACATACACACACACGTATACACACGTACACACACACGTACACACACACACGTACACACACGTGTTTTTGTCATATATATGTATTAGTATATTATCATGAAATATACTTTATGAAGATGTACTCTTTCTCTAAAACTTGCATAATAAAGTAAATTGTTGATTTGAGCAAATGTGTGTTACAGAATCCAAATAATGTTTACTGTTATTTTAACAAATAATGCAAAAGAATTATGATAAGTGGAAGCAAGTCAAGTATATATGTAATTATGATTGGTCATGACATGGAAAGTAAAGAAAAATATCTAGCAAGGTTGTAGTAGTGAGAGGGAATGCTTTCTAATGACCAGAATAGGAAGGCACATATATAATGCAATAATGTTCTTAATATCTTAAGATTATGAAACTAAATGGTTATAACTATGACCATAATTTTTAAAGGGGTGGACTGGTAAGACAGCAGAAGGCCTCGGTCAGATGACCAAAAGCTCCAACGGTGGGTCAAGTGACTATAAGACCCACATCAGGAAACGCTTGTCCTGTTTCCTGACGAACCTTACTTAACCTAACTTAATATCTTTGGCAATTGTTTTTGTTGTTATTATTATTCTCTCAACAAACTGGTCGTATCCCACCGAGGCAGGGTGACCTAAAAAGAAAAATGAAAGTTTTTCTTTAAATTTAGTAATGTATACAGGAGAAGGGGTTGTTAGCCCCTTGCTCCTGACAATGACATTATTATTATTATTATTATTCATGGGAAGCACTAAACCAGGTGGAGGTAGGGTCACATAGTGCCTAAGGAGTAAGGGGCAATCAGGTTGCATGTTTCTTGAAGGGTTACTAAAGAATTAGTTTGAGATTCATACTGTATATGTGAAAACAGGACATTTTGGGGGTAAAGTACTCTAAGGTTGTCTGCTAAACAGCATTATTTAGCACTGTGTAACCATACAGGTTTAGTATTTTGGGAGGGGAGGGGAAATATTGTATAGTATTAGTCACAGACCCCCACAAGGGAGGTTCCTTGATACTGGTGAGGAGCTCTTGATCTAGGGAATTGGATCTATGCTCCAGTTCTCTGAATTAAGCCTGAATACCTTCCATTCCTCCCCTTCCTCCACAGACACTATAATCCTATGGGTCTAGTGCTTCCACATGATTATAATAATAATTAGCCACAGATCCCTCTTCTGGATTTATTTTTACATGAGCCATCTCCCAACAAGGTAGGGTGACAGAAAACATTCACCTTTATTCAAAAGTTGTTTGCAGGAAGTGCACAGACATCACAGTTCCAATAACCCTTGAATTGTACCACCCTCACTCCTCCAGAGTGCAGGCACTGTGTTTATCCTCCTGGTTTCTGTGAATCCCTTCATGAGTGTTTCTGTGCTCACACTCTCAGCCCATAATGCTATGTCTTCACTCTTGGTCTTTGTGTTGACAAGCTTACTGGATGCTCAAGCCACTACTGCTTAAAATCTCATTTACCCTCCCTTCTCTCTCTGGCCTTTCCAGGGATAAACCCTACCCTCCCTCCCACCTCGGATATACTGCCTATACTTACATGATCTTGTTCTTCATCCTTTCCAAATGCCAAAACAACTTTAATAACCCCTTCTAATATTTCCCTTCAATCCAGCACTTGGATTTGATGGAACTTTTTTTTAATCACTATATCTGAAGGAGGGGTGTTACTGTTGCAGTTTTATAACTGTAGTGTAAGTGCACCTCTGACAAGACAGTGATGGAGTAAATGATGACAAAAGTTCTTTTTTGGGCCACCCTACCTTGGTGGGTGTAATAATTTCCTGTTTTAGTCTGCTGCTGAGCTAATGTGAGAACTTCTCCATTTCCTCTGCTGAGGAAATTACTGCTCTTGGGGAATACTTAACCTGTGGAGGTCATTACATCAAAAGCCACTTTGCCAGCATAAAGAAACCTTTCTTGATAGGACTTGATTTACAGTATACTATGCTATTTTATGTTCAGATTTGAGAGCAGAACTTTGTAACATTCCACCCCCACAAAATCTGGCTCACCTTTATATTGAGGGAAAAATGGAGCATTTTGTAATTGTTTTTTCATGTAGTGCTAAACCTGTTGTCTCAGTGCCTTGGGGAAAGAGAGATTTCATCCAAGGAAATGGAGAGTAACTCCAATTCTTAGAATCAAGAGCCCTTTACTGGTGTCAAGATGTCTCGGGGAAAAAAACCCTAAACTTGCACTTGAGTGAAGTCTTTCATGTAGTTATTTTAAGAGCCCAGCATTTTAGAGGAAAAGGGGATGATTATTATTATTATAATCAAATAGAAGTGCTAAACCAGAAAAGGGGATGAAAATTATCCCATATTCACAAATTCTGGTATAGGTCCCCCTTGAAGGTTCCTTGATGCTGGTGAGGGGCTTAGCGCTACCCCCTTGATAATAATAATAATAATGGTGAGGGGCTCTTGATCTAGGGAATTTGATGTGTGTTCAATTTCCATGAATTAAGCCTGAATACCTTCCACATCCCTCAGGCGCTGTATAATACTATGGGTTTAGCGCTTCCCCCTTGATTATACTATATATCTGGTATAGGTCAAATTATATTCACAGGGAAGCACTAAACCCATAGAGGTCATGCAGTGCCTGGGGTATAGGTCAATGCATAAAGGAATGGGGTGTGAAAATTATATTTTGTCATTTTTATTTCTAAGACCCTCAACAGGTTAAGTTATTTCATGATTACTTATTATAGACAAAGCATTAAACCTACATGCATCTTCCAAGAACTTTGTCAGGGAAAGATCTGAATTCAAAGGAGTCAGTGTGGAGAATGGGGACAATCAGGTTTATCAAAGGAAGGGCCCTCAAAAGGGAAGTGGGGGGGGGGTGTTTGTTGGTGCCAATGAATAGCTAATTGAACCTGACCTCCCTTTCCTTGGATCCAACTCAGTTGTCGTCTATTCCCCAACGCTGTGCGATTCTTACAGCTTTGTGTGCCACCCCCCCTTCAATATAATTCAAGGCAAGGGAGGATAAGTCATCTTAAACTAAGCAAACTCCCTTAAAGTTTCCTATTATTATTATAATCAAATAGAATTAAAGTTTCCTAACAAAACCACTAATGCATTGTTGAATAATGAAACCTACTCTTAATATAATTGTAAAGTATTGTACATTCTCTACCAATCAAAATTACACAAAATACCTCATTTGAATTTAGTGCAAACCAGTAAATTTTTTAGCACAATGCCAATTGGCATCACTACTGTTGGATTTAAAATTAATAGAATAACTATTCAATTAAGTTTATTTTTATGTAGTGTTTGGTAAAAATTACAATTCTTTAGCAGTAAAATTACTAAAATAAAAATCTGGCTTTGCCATAAAAATATTTTACATTACATGGGGGGTTGGACTGTAGTGTTTCAAACTGCAAAAACAAAAATAAATTTTATTGAACATTTTCATAAAAAAAAAAAAAGTTTATGCTTACACTAACATTTATTAACCAGTTAACACTAAGTTATTTAATTTAGCATCTTCCAGTTAACACACTTCTTAATACTACTACCTGCATATTAATTTAATAAACCATTCTATACTCATATATTTACATTACATAATTCACACTGATATGAATCAACTGGCACTTTCATTAGTAATTTTAAATTATTTGGGTCCATCCACATGAAACTTTGTAAAGGCATTTATTTTCCACACACCCCTTTTCTTTTATTATCTAAATGGCCATGGAATAAACATTCGATACGATTGAGGTAACTAGCATGACTTAAAGGAGTTCCATAATCTAGGGCAGGATTACATCATTAAGGTGAACAAAACACAAGTAATTACAACATTTTAATAACCATAAGAAATAGGAATTTCCTTGAGAGCATTTACATTGAACATTGTTCAATCACTTACAGTGTGTCCACCAGAATTTGGCTTCAAATGACTGATAACTAATAAATGTATTTAAACCATTACTCTATGAACTGCAACAAAAAATTTGGTAACATCCTTAAGTTATTCCAAATGAAAGATGAGTTATTTACAAGCATGATAATCCTTATGATTTACTATCTTTCAGTGTACGAAATATTTCTATAGTAACTGCACCAATAGAGAAATATTTAATTATTTTGGTTGCATCAGTCCACCTTAGTAATCTTCATGACACACTTTTTCTGTGGTAGCTGCATATAGTTCTTTATAATAAAAAAATATAATAAAATGGTCCATGATTAATATTTACAGCCAGATAAGTCCGCTGATGAGTCTGCTTCAAAGGGACAATTTCAATACTTAATATGGTACACTGCCAAAACTTTAATAAAGAAATATGAGCTTTAAAAAAAGGGGGGGGGGTATACCACTCAGGACAGCAACTGCATGACTCACATTATTTAAACATGATGTGAAATCACAAAGTTTTTGCAAATCCCTGTATTTCATCCTCTGATCAATGACTTTTGATGAATTGCATATAATCTTCCACATTCAACAATCTAGTTTAATAAGCAAGACCTATTGAACAAAATACAGTCATCCAATTTCCTGAAGTACCATTCAGCACTGTTTCAAGCCTATGTGATTTTCAAGGTCATAAGGAGGTTTAAGCGAGTCATCCTCTGTGTACCATTTTATATATACACACACACTCACACATCATATACTGCTTGCACTTGATCATATATATAAATATAAAAATATATAATATATACAATCAGTGCCGGCTCTGTGTTCCAAATCTTAACAAGTTGAGGCTGGGTCAAGTGGCACAAGACCCTTGGTGATCAATGCAGCATGCAAAGCATGAACTGCAAGGCCCCAACTCCAGGGCAGTTCCACATAAGGCTGGTTAACTTACATTCCACGTATTAGTGGATGCATCAGTACCTGGAAATACAACACTTTATTATACACTTTTTTTTTTTTTTTAAACTAGTTGGTTGCAGTATCCAAAATTTACAGATGACTCAATCTTTAAAAATACAATACTGAATTGTATGTATGTATATGTGTATACTATGTGAGGGAGATTACTTCCCGGTAAAAGTAGGTCTTAGACAGGGAAGTGTGATGTCACCATGGTTGTTTAATATATTTATAGATGGGGTTGTAAAAGTAGTAAATGCTAGGGTGTTGGGGAGAGAGGTGGGTTTAAATTATGGGGAATCAAATACAAAATGGGAGTTGACAGTTACTTTTTGCTGATGATACTGTGCTTTTGGGAGATTAAAGAAAAGTTGCAAAGGTTAGTGGACGAGTTTGGGAGGGTGTGTAAAGGTTGAAAGTGAATATAGATAAGAGTAAGGTGATGTGAGTATCAAACAATTTAGATAAAGAAAAAAATTGGGTATCACATTGGAGAGAGGGAGTATGGAAGAAGCGAATGTATTTAGATATTTGAGAGTTGACTTGTCAGCAGATGGGTTTATGAAGGATGAGGTTAACCATAGAATTGATGAAGGAAAAAAGGTGAGTGGTGCGTTGAGGTATCTGTGGAGACAAAAAAATGTTATCCATGGAGGCAAAAAAGGGAATGTATGAAAGTATAGTGGTACCAACACTTCTTATATGGGTGTGAAGCTTGGGCTGCAGCAGAGATGTCCTGTCTAAGGGCAATGTGTGGTGTAAATATTATGCAGAGAATTCGGAGTGTGGAATTACTAAAAGTATTAGTCAGAGGGCTGAAGAAGAGTTGTTGAGGTGGTTTGGTCATTTAGAGAGAATGGAACAAAGTAAAATGACTTGGAGAGAGTATAAATCTGTAGGGGAAGGAAGGTGGTGTAGGGGTCATCCTTGGAAAGGTTGGAGGGAGGGGGTAAAGGAGGTTTTGTGGGCGAGGGGCTTGGACTTCCAACAAACATGGGTGAGCATGTTAGATAGGAGTGAATGGAGATGAAAGGGTTTTTGGGACCTGACGAGCTGTTGGAGTGTGAGCAGGGTAATATTTTGTGAAGGGATTCAGGAAAACCAGTTAGCTGGACTTGAGTCCTGGAAATGGGAAGTACAATGCCTGCATTTTAAAGGAGGGGTTTGGGATATTGGCAGTTTGTAGGGTCTTCTAAACTGTCGTATCTGAGCGCCTCTGCAAAGACAGTGATTATGTATGAGTGATGGTGAAAGTGTTGAATGATAAGTTTTTTCTTTCTTTTTGGGTCACCCTGCCTCAGTGAGAAACGGCCAACATGTTAAAAAAAAATTATGTATACACACACACTTTCTACAATAAACTGTTTACTCAGGCATAATTCAAGGAAAGGTAATTCTGTCCACCATAATTCACACACCTTCCCCAATTAGCCTACTAAGAAACACCCTCCCTCTGCACACTTTCAGTTACCCACCACATCCAAGTCTTACCACTCCCAAGAGCCACCACACCACAAAGCCCCATTACCCAAATGTTCATCTCTGGAACTGAATACATGAAAAGGAATTCCAAACCTCTTCAGAATTATGGAAACTGAAGTTACTAATGGTTGTAGATACAAATTTCTCACCAGTGTACAGCACAGAAAGGAAAGAGGGGGAGTAGCAGCACTTCAATTAAAAAAAAAAAAAAAAAAAAAAAAAAGCTTTAGAAACATCAGTGCCAAACATTAAGATTATGAAGTTGAACCAAATATTAAAGGCTGTCCCAGGATCTTTGTGGCTATTTACAACCCACTATCAAATAACAGCTGGCCCTAAAAAAAATGCAAGACAAATGTGTACTACTTACCCACCCAATGGGTAAAAGATGAACATGATGAAACTATTCATGGTTCAACCAACAATGTAAGGAGGTTAAAACCGGAACGAGAAGAGCCCAGAATAAACTGATGCTTAAAAACAAAGAAACTAGTAGAAGAGGCAGAAATATCTTCAGATGAGGGAAGTAGAATGTTGTAAAATGGACACAGCATCAAAGCCAAGACAAAAATCAAAAGCTGCTCCATTACCACATTAGAAACAAAGAAAAGGTATCACAAGGTAGTGTGTTATTAATACTGAGGAAAAGATTAGTTAGGATGCAATGAGCTGAACAGAAGATTCCACTCAGTTTAATATTAATTTGATTACCAATAAACTACAATAATGTGAATGCATCCTACTCACTTCAAGTACTTATCTGACATGATGATTCTCATATCTTTACAAATTCTTTTCATTCTAACTGCGCTCTATGACCCCTGTGGTTCAGCGCTTCTTTTGATAATTTTCATTCTAAGGAAGGGTCTGCCAGTGTGCCTGTGCTCGTTTTGAGGTTTTTCTTGCCAACGTTTTTTTTTAAGATTTTTCTCTGCCCAATGATAAACATTTGTTTGTACTTTGTTTTCTACTGTGGAAATTTCATGCTTAATTTGATACCTGCAAAGGATAATATAAAGCTGTGGTTGTGTTTATCTATCTGCTATGAAGATGGGAAACATTAAAAGGTGGCAAGACTATACCTTTTAATAAATACAGAACTTTCTTCTTTGCTAAGGCTACACATTTCCTTTCATATACTGTATGTAGTGGCCATTTTGGCCTTTCAATTTCCTCGTAGGTGTCCTGTCTAAAGCAATTAGTTAAGACCTTGGCTATTGGGTGTCAGTGGTTCTGCTGCTCTTTAAGCACCCATAATGTTATTTGATCTCCATTGTTTTTTTATGGCAAGATCTTTCAGAATTATTATAATTATAATCAAGCGCTAAACCTGTAAGGGTCAGTTCTTTCAGTAACTTCATCACATGTGTTTTCTTATCTGTCCAGACTACTGTTTTCAAGTAGCGCCTATTACTACAATAATCACATAGGTAATAAGACCATACATGTCATACAGCCCCTGACTTGTATGGGCCTGTATGACTTTCTAGAACCTTCTGCTAATTTTTTTTTTGCATTCGTCTCATCTTTCTTCAATGTCCCTCCCTACTTTACAGCCTTATCACTGGCTCACTTAGTTGGCATTATTACACAGCTATGGAGTATTATAATCAAAACTAATAACTAAACCCAAATATTGAGTGGCTTGGCTTTCAATGCTATATCAATTCTGAAATGTCCCTCCCCACTCATTCTAGCATATTCATTCCTAGCTAACATTTCTCCATTTTCTACCATTTTATTTGCTCCAAACTACCTCAGCAGCTTCACATTCCTGTTCCGAGCCATGGATTCTGTTTTTCTTCTTTCTTTCACATTCAATATGAACCTTTGCTTCAATACTTAACCTGTTTTTTCTGTAGGCTGGTTTCCTGTTATGTATAGTATTTCCTCTATTTCTACCAGGTACTCAAAACCTTGTACTGCATGATCATAGGCACCCAGCACTTCCTTATAGTTTATTTCACTTGTCATTCATTAAGATTGTCCTCTGCAAAAGTGGGACAAGAAACAAAGCTGGAAATTGAACAGACCACCTAGTGGCACTGGAGCATGTAGCCAAAGAAAGAAAAACGAAGCATGTACCATCATAGCCCATTATCTTTTAGAATAAAAAGAAAGTTCAACTATGCATTCTACTAACCGAATTAAAGACAAAATATACTGCACTGAAATAAAGTTCAATTTACAATGATTGTTATATTAACATTTAGATAATTTACACTATGGTGATTAAAATCACAAGACCCAGATTTTCTTCTATTAGCTTTATGTAGGAAAAATTTAAGAAAAATTCAGGGGATATTCTCAAACAGTTGATGCATTCATTAAAAGTTACTTGCAGAAAGTGACCTCATTCAGACAGATACAAATGGTTTTTAATCTTTGTAAATGCTTTCATTTCATATTACAATACAGCAAAATTTTATAAACAAATGCATTAGTTTATTCTGGAGTCAGATAAGATCAAAGCTTACAGGTAAAGATCAAAGAACTGGTTCTCAGAAGATGGTAAATTCAACCCTGGGGGAACTCAACCAAAACTTCCCCAGTTCTCAAATCGGCCTTTTATCATCATTCTCCTCAAATTAACTATTAAAACATAGCTCACTGATGTTTCTTACTGTAATTTATATTATATTTAATACTGATACTGTTATAGTGCTCAAGCACTTGTGGTAATGATACCAGTACTGAAATTAATACATTCAAATTATTAACTATTTTGTAAATTCCCTGGAAATTTTCAAAATTCCCTGGAAATTTTCAAAATTCCCTGGAAATTTTCAAAATTCCTGAAATTTCAAATTCCTGGAAATTTTCAAAATTCCTGAAATTTCAAAATTCCCTGGAAATTTTCAAAAGTCCCTGGAAATTTTCAAAATTCCCTGGAAATTTTCAAAATTCCCTGGAAATTTTCAAAATTCCCTGGAAATTTTCAAAATTCCCTGGAAATTTTCAAAATTCCCTGGAAATTTTCAAAATTCCCTGGAAATTTTCAAAATTCCCTGGAAATTTTCAAAATTCCTGAAATTTCAAAATTCCTGAAATTTTCAAAATTCCTGGAAATTTTCAAAATTCCTGAAATTTTCAAATTCCTGGAAATTTTCAAAATTCCCTGGAAATTTTCAAAATTCCTGAAATTTTCAAAATTCCTGGAAATTTTCAAAATTCCTGGAAATTTCAAAATTTCTGGAAATATCAAAATCTCTGGAAATTTTAAGAATTCCTGAAATTTAAATTCCCTGGGAATTACAAAATATCCTCAAATTTTCAACATTCCCTGAAATTCTTAAAATCCTGAAATGTTTCAAATTCTGAAATTAATCTGAAATTTTCAAATTCACTGAAATTTAAGTCTGAAATTTGTCAAAATCTCCTGAAATTAATAATTCAAATTATTAACTATTTTCAAAATTCCTGAAATTTTCAAAATTCCCTGGAAATTTTCAAAATTCCTGGAAATTTTCAAATTCCTGGAAATTTTCAAAATTCCTGGAAATTTTCAAAATTCCCTGAAATTTTCAAAATTCCTGAAATTTTCAAAATTCCTGGAAATTTTCAAAATTCCTGAAATTTTCAAAATTCCCTGAAATTTTCAAAATTCCCTGAAATTTTCAAAATTCCTGAAATTTCAAAATTCCTGAAATTTCCAAAATTCCTGGAAATTTCAAATTCCTGGAAATTTCAAAATTCCTGAAATTTTCAAAATTCCTGGAAATTTCTCAAAATTCCCTGAAATTTCAAAATTCCTGGAAATTTTCAAAATTCCTGAAATTTTCAAAATTCCTGGAAATTTTCAAAATTCCCTGGAAATTTTCAAAATTCCTGGAAATTTTCAAAATTCCTGAAATTTTCAAAATTCCTGGAAATTTTCAAAATTCCTGGAAATTTTCAAAATTCCTGAAATTTTCAAAATTCCTGAAATTTTCAAAATTCCTGGAAATTTTCAAAATTCCTGAAATTTTCAAAATTCCTGGAAATTTTCAAAATTCCTGGAAATTTTCAAATTCCTGAAATTTTCAAAATTCCTGGAAATTTTCAAAATTCCTGGAAATTTTCAAAATTCCCTGAAATTTTCAAAATTCCTGGAAATTTTCAAAATTCCTGAAATTTTCAAAATTCCCTGGAAATTTTCAAAATTCCTGGAAATTTTCAAAATTCCTGGAAATTTTCAAAATTCCCTGAAATTTTCAAAATTCCCTGAAATTTTCAAAATTCCTGAAATTTTCAAAATTCCTGGAAATTTTCAAAATTCCTGAAATTTTCAAAATTCCTGAAATTTTCAAAATTCCTGGAAATTTTCAAAATTCCTGGAAATTTTCAAAATTCCCTGGAAATTTTCAAAATTCTGAAATTTTCAAATTCCTGGAAATTTTCAAATTCCCTGAAATTTTCAAAATTCTCTGGAAATTTTCAAAATTCTCTTGAAATTTTCAAAATTCTCTGGAAATTTTCAAAATTCTCTGGAAATTTTCAAAATTCTCTGGAAATTTTCAAAATTCTCTGGAAATTTTCAAAATTCTCTGGAAATTTTCAAAATTCTCTGGAAATTTTCAAAATTCTCTGGAAATTTTCAAAATTCTCTGGAAATTTTCAAATTCCTGAAATTTTCAAAATTTCTGGAATTAAAATTTGAAATCAAAATTCGGAAAAGGAATTTAGGTCCAACCTGGGTCAAGTCCTCACCAGCATCAAGGAACCTCCCTTAGAGTATTAAGAGTAGAATACAAAATTTGGAAAAAGAAAAAAAATCAGGTAAAGAAAAGGAAAACTTGATTACCATGAATCAAGTCTGACCACTCTGAGGAATATTTGCACCAAATGAAAACTCATTTGACAATTATACGCAGCAATTTGTACAAATATGTCGCTTCTCTGAAATAACATTGTTACAAAATAGTATAGTCTGCCTATTGTCATGCCCACACTTTGCATCAGAAAAAAAGACATTATCCAAGGTAATGTTGATGAAACAACTAAGTTCCTTCAGATCAAGGAAGACAAAATGGTAAATTGTACACACCAATTCTATTCCGAGACCCCAGTTAAAGCAGGAGCAGCAGGTGTTGGTGAGCTCATGTGGCGACCTTGTTCCTTTACAATAGGATAAAAATATGGATGTTCCATAGCTTCGTGAGCCGTGAGGCGCTCTTGGTGGTCATAGCGTAGTAATTTGTCCAAAAAGTCAAGTGCTTCTGGTGATACTAAGTGCTGATTCTCACTATGAACAAACCTTTCCCACCGCTTTCGTGAATGCCTGTGAAATAAAAATTAATATACTAACAGGAAAAAAATTGTGTATCTATATTACTAGTTGACAAGAAATTATGAATAAATACTGAAGATGAGACACCACAAGTACAACTCTGCTCCTGTAACTACAAATAGGCAATCACGGCACATTTGAACCTGTTCAAACATAAAAGCATGGTTATAGTTCAGAATTAAAGGAGGGGTTTGGGATATTGGCAGTTTGGAGGCACATCTAAACCGTCGTATCTGAGCACCTCTGAAAAGACAGTGATTATGTATGAGTGATGGCGAGTGTTGAATAATGATGACAAGTTTTCTTTCTTTCTTTTTGTGTCACCCTGCCTTGGTGGGAAATGGTAGACATTAAAAAAAAAATTATTTTTATATAGTAAACAAACAGTTTCTCAGTTTTAAAAATATTTACTTGCCAATGTAAGCAGGGAAGAGAAAATTTGGTAATATTGAGACCACTTTAATATGTACAAACAGTAATTAAAGATAGACTTGAAGTTGCAGACAATGCTACAGAATGAAACAGAACATCAGCGAGACTCATGAAAGAACGTATGTAAGGTTGAGCAGAAATGTCTGGTGCTAGGTAAAAGTGTTGGCGGTGTGGTACTACGTAAGTGTACAGGCATCTGGTGCTATGTAAAGGTGGACAGAGATGGCTGATATGTAAAGGCATATGTAGTCAGGTACTATATAAAGTGTACGTATGTGGCTGGAACTATGTAAAGTGTATGCTAGTTTCCGGTACTGCAATGGTGTCTGGTACTATGGAAAGGCATATGTAGAAGTTTGGTGCTCCATAAAGTGCATGGAGGTGTGAGGAACTATGGAAAGGGGTATGAGATGTCTGGTTCTACTAAAGATGTACTGAGGTATCTGATGCTATTTTAAGTTGTATAGAGAAATCTGTTGTGCAAAGATAATTGTATGGATTATATCCAAAATTATATTAAGGTTGCAAAGATAATTGTATCCAAAATTATATTAAGGTTATGTAAGAGTGACTTATGACTCTCGAGTGGATGACAGCATAATGACAGAGGATACAGGTAAAATAAAATTAAATATTAAACATTAGTTCACCTACCTTCCAAGAATATCATTGAACCTAGGATCTAGTTCAATTTGATATTTCTCAACATATTCATACAACTCTTCAGTGCCCAACACCTTGGCAATGCGTACCAACTGGTCATAATTGTCGTGACCGTGGAAGAAGGGTTCTTTACGGAATATCATACTCGCCAGCATACAACCCAATGACCACATATCAAGAGAGTAATCGTACATCTGAAACAAAGAAATGCTCGTGTAACAAGTACAGTACAACAAACTTCACTCACCAGCTTTGGTTCCCATACATTTATTTACCTAGCTCCTTTAAATTTGCTTAATAATCTTCAAATTCCATATATACCAAGTTATATCACATCTGCATGCTATCAATTCACTGTATATTTAAGCCAGATCTTGTTCAGTAAGATTAAAAAATCTTATCAATCAGTTCTTATAAGTGTTAATGCACTTCTGCTCCTGCAATTTTGTCGAATATGGTACAATACCTAGGTAACAGATCCACCTAGGATATATTTATTTTTGCATAAAAAGGAGAGTATGTATAATTTCCTATTTGTAATTATCTGTGTTTGTGAGAATAGAAGAATATGAGAAATATAGACAGTATGCCTACTCCACGTTTGAAATAGCTCCACTAGAAAGTTGTAAGCCTTTTTTACATGCCACCAGAGCCAGCCTGAGCAGGCTCCTGGGCTTATTACGCCTTTTCACTCTAGAACTAGCCTTCCCACAGGGCCAGCACTGAGCCAGTCCTCGTGGCAGCTCTTACCTCACTCTGACACTGCTTCCATAAGGACACGCTGCATCCTGAAGCTTGGCTTTGGCAACCTCTTCTCAAATCTGTCGAAAGCACTCTTCCAATAAACCACGCTCTAGTCAACAAGCGTTTATACGCATTCCTACCCAGCACCTTCCATCAAATATATATTACAGAAAAATGAAGTGAAATGACATGAAAAGGAGAATGAGAGAAAATCTGAAAGAATGTGAGCAATGCATTTTTTTTTTTTTTTTTCAACAAGTCGGCCGTCTCCCACCGAGGCAGGGTGACCCAAAAAGAAAGAAAATCCCCAAAAAGAAAAAACTTTCATCATCATTCAACACTTTCACCACACTCATACATAATCACTGTCTTTGCAGAGGAGCTCAGATACTACAGCTGAGAAAAGTCCCTCCCAGCTGTCACTATCTCAGGTAGTAGGTTGGTAGACAGCAACCACTCAGGGAGGTACTACCATCCTGCCAGGTGACTGTGAAACAGAAACCTGAAACTGTTTTACATGATGGTAGGATTGCTGGTGTCTTTTTTTCTGTCTCATAAACATGCAAGATTTCAGGTACGTCTTGCTACTTCTACTTACACTTAGGTCACACTAACATGTACACGTTTTGTATACACACTCATCTGAGTTTTCTTTGATTTTATCTTAATAGTTCTTGTTCTTATTGCTTTTCCCTTTCATATCCATGGGGAAGTGGAATAAGAATCTTTCCTCCGTAAGCCATGCGTGTTGTAAAAGTCAACTAAAATGCCGGGAACAATGGGCTAGTAACCCCTTTTCCTGTATAGCTTACTAAAAAGAAGCAATGCATATATAAACATCAAATAAGCTTATCCTAACAATGAATTTCTTAATTACAGTAAAGTGTGAGATCTCACCAAAAAATGTTGCAACACCTATCCATTTGATTCCCAAATTTCTTGAAGGAGAGTTCCCAGGGAAAGTGAATTATCATACATGCATTAGAAATTCTTACCTGGTGTATCTAGTGTTTGCAAAAGATAATTGAAAATTAGGAGAATAATTTTTATAATTGTATACAAAATGCAACAATAGAACTCTAGCATTTCTAAGAAATGCCTTACAACTGCAAAAAAAAAAAAAAAAAGCAAATGATCAAATGTTTAAATAGGGAAAAATCTGAGGACAAATAGGTGTCTGGCCAATTGTAAACTCTGGTTAACTTAAAAATTTAGGTACCTTGAATACTTTTTTTGTTTATAAGTTATGAGAGAGGCATTAGTATATACAGTGGTACCCCGGTTTACGATGGTCCCCAAACTCACCCTTTTATGTAAGTTTATTTTTTTAAATGCTTTTGTAAGTGTAATTTTGGGGGTCTAAAAGGACTAGTCTATTTTACAACATTTCTTAAGGAGATAAATTCGTTTGGTAATGGCACTTGAACAGCATTCTGGAATGAAAAAATATCGTAAACCGGGGTACCACTGTATTATATAGGACTCCCTTTAAAAAAGTTATTAAATGCTGACCTGGTAATCTACAAGTAGTTCTGGACCCTTGAAGTATCTGGAGGCCACTCTAACATTGTACTCTTGTCCTGGGTGATAAAATTCCGCCAACCCCCAATCTATGAGTCGTAATTTCCGATGTTCATGATCAATCATGACATTGTGGGGTTTAACATCTCGATGCATTATTCCCATACTGTGACAATAGTCTAGAGCCTGTTAAGAGAAATATATAATGTTGACAAATAACAACACATACTGAAAAAAAAAAATTCTTCCTCCAGTGCCAATTCTTTCTTTGCTTTTAACTGCACCCTTCAATTTTTGAATAGTCTATTGATTAAATCTGAATGAAGCATTTCTTACTGCAGTGTAAACATGTGGCAGATGCAATTGGCATTTAATCTTCACAAGGTGAAATACAACCTAGTGTCCTTAACCCTTTGGGGGTCGACAGGCCTTCTCGGAAACATGTTCCTGGGGTCAAAAATTTCTTGGGAAAAAAAATTAATTTTTTCTTATGAAATGATAGAGAATCTTTTTCCGATCATAACGCCACCAAAATTATGAAATTTGATCGAAAACTAACGGAATTATGCTTTCGCGAAGTTCGCGGTATCTATGACACTGACGCATCGGCGATTTCACCCACTTCGAGCCCTATTTTCGACAAATTCCAATGTTTCAGTCTCCTAAAATTATAGCTAGTTTGCTAGAACTCCATTTCTTCTATCGATTGAGTACAAGAAACCGCCTATTTACCAATTTCATCTACCCAAAATAGTGGTCAAAATATGGCAATTTTCCAATTTCACACAAATTTCAAGTGATGCCAATTTCAAAATAGAGTCCAGAGTAAACAAGGCAGACATTCCTGGCACTAAAACATGTTCTCTGTTCATTAGCCACGTCTCCAGGCCCCTGTTCCATTACTTTTGCTTTCCATTTTGAATTTTTATTCTCGCACAAAAATAGAAGATTTACTGTTATGTATACAACTGCATCATTGTAAAAATGGTATAAATAATATCAGAGCACTTGTGCATGAATATAAGACTCGCCAGTTGATGTGTATTGGACGCATGGTGTGATTTGTTTACTCTTGACGATGTTCAAGTCGAACATTTTCGCTAATTTGAGCGAAATTTCAAGGTACTTGTCATTGTCATACCAATCAAAATCATCTCTATTTCTGTAATATATCTTCCACTCTATCAAATGAGACCAAGAAAACGAGAATACATCAATAAATACCATACGAAAATCGACTGCAAAGTCGCTGTTTTAATCGAAAAAAACGGTCAGTTTTTTTTTCTCATTATGCAGTGTGTGGTGCAGGATTTTTTTTATACTGCACACACTGACCACACAGACCCATTCTTTCATATGTATGCCTACCAGACGTTTTCTGCTTAAATTGAGGCCGCTAGAATTTGGGCGTACTAGTACGGCACCAACCCCTGCTCGTAAAACGTACTAGTACGGCACTGACCCCGAAAGGGTTAAGGATTATAGCACTCTAGATCTATGGCATACTGTACTACTGCATAACCAACATTTTATACAATGCGAGTAAATCTGGGAACAGGATGCAAGCTTATAGCTTTTTGACCCTTATGTATCCAGTACCTAAGAAATATCAAATCCAGACAGTTTAAAAAAAAAAAAAATTAAAATGTACTCAGTATGGATGCTTTATTCTAAAAGATATAATTAAAAAAATATTCACATCAAAATTGTCACAGCTCTCCCCAGTGCACAGTTATTGAGTAAATGTTGAACTATAGGAGTTGCAATAATTTTTTTGTATGCATATACAGGGTTTACAATATCAAATCCTTTCCAATATAACCCACACTTTTTGGATGAAAATAGAGATGATTTTTAAGTCCATCCTGGACTTTCATCTGTTGCCACTTGGTAACAGTCAGGATGGCTCTGAACTTTGTCTACAGTTTCCTCTTTGAAAGTGGAAGTTACATGCAAATTATTCTTTCTAACATATGACAATCATCAAATCCTCTTGAAAAAACAAGATTTGGAACAACTTGCTGTAACCAAGATTAAATTTATTTTTATTAACATATCGGCTGTTTCCTACCAAGGCGGTGGGGAAATGGGAATGGGGGGAACCGAAAGAAGAAACACTTTCATCATCATTCATTCCATCAGTCTTGCCAGAGGTATGCCAACACTACAGTTCAAAAACTAACATATCTCCACCTCTCCCAAGCACAGGCATTGTACTTACCACCTTCAGGACTCGAGTCTGGCTAATTGGTTTCCCTGAATCCCTTCATAAAAATTACTTTGCTCACACTCCAACAGCACGTCAAGTCACAAAGCCCATTTGCCTCCATTCACTCATGTCTAACATGGTCACACACACGCTGGAAGTCTAAGCCCTCACACACAAAACCTCCTGTACCCCCCGTCCCTCCAACCTCTCCTAGGATGACTGATGACCCCTACCCCACCTTCCTTCCACTACAGATTTATACACCCTACAAATCATTCTATTTTGTTCCATCTTCTCTAAATGTCTGAACCACCTTAACAACCCCTCCTCAGCCCTCTGGATAATACCTTTATAAACCCTGCATCTCCTAATATTCAAACTACAGCATAATATTCACACCACACATTGCCTTCAGACAACACCTCCACTGCCTCTAGCCTTCCTTGTTGCAATATTCACCACCCATGCTTCACACCCATATAAGAACAGATACCACTATACTCTCATATAATCCCCTCTTTGCTTCCATGGTAATGTCCTGTCTTCAGATTCCTCAGTGCACTGCTCACCTTTTTTCAAAATAATCAATTCTATGGTTCACCTCGTCTTTCACAGACCCATCTGCTGACAAGTCAACTCCCAAATATCTAACCACATTAACTACCTCCATACTCCCTACCTCCAATCTGATATCTGATCTTCCATTACCTAATTTTTATTCTTATCACTTTGCTCTTTCCTATGTTCACTTTCAATTTCCTTCTTAAATTCATCCACCAACCTCTCCAACTTCTCTTCAGAATCTCCCAAAAGCACTGTCTTCAGCAAAAAGCAACTGTGACAACTCCCACTTTGTGTTAGATTTCTTATCTTTCAATCCCACACCTCTTCCCAACACCTGAGCATTCACTTCTCTTACAACCCCATCTATAAATATATTGAACAATTATGGTGACATCACACATCCCTGTATAAGGCCTACTTTTACTGGGAAATAATCTCCCTCTCTCCTATACACCCTAACCTGAGCCTCATTATCCTCATAAAAACTTACTGCTTTCAGTAAGCTACCACCTATTCCATACATTTGCAACATCAGCCACATTGATCCCCTATCCACTATCATCTTACTTTTCCAAATCCATAAAATCTTTGCATAATTATCCAGTAGCATTGTGAAATCAATGAAGCAACAGCAAAATCAGTTGGCATCTTAAAATTAGTCCAGTATCATAATTTCAGATGCACCCCTTAATTTTGATATACATACTGTACTGTAGGAAAAATCTAAGCTAGGAGTGCTTGCCAACTTTTAAACTAGCACAAATCATGCAATTTATAAACATTTCCAGTAATGAAGCAAACTTCCAAAGGTTAGGACTGTAATGTACAATATACAGGAATGAAACCAAAAACACTTCTTACCTTTATGAGCTCATAGAGATAGTATCTAATATCATAGTCATTAAGCGTCTGGTATAGCTGTTTGAAATCAGTGTTGTTAACATGTTCAAACACCAATGCTGGTGTGCGAGAAACTGGATCTTTCACGACAGCCTGGAGTGTGATGATGTTGGTCCCACCTCGCAGATTTTCCAGGATCTTTATTTCTCTCTTAATCTTCTTCTTCTTGACAGGCTGAATAATAATAAAAAAATGCATACAAAACCCTCAGTCGATTGTAAATAATCATTTAAGTCTAAAACAAGAACAATGACTAACATACCCCAACCCATAACACTAGGGTATTTAAGCTCAATATACAAAATATTTAAAGATGGGTTCACAGCTAGAGGAAAATTAAAAATGATCCCTTAAAGTCTGACTTCAGAAAATGTCTTTATTACAAGGGATTTTAAAAAATATTTATCTTACAGCTAGAAGATAAAAACAAAATGTATATTCCTTTATATACATATCTTGGGTTATATTCCTGTCCTGTAATTGCCTACATTTCCAATATAGTATTTACAACACAACTGTAACACTGATATATTTGAATGGGTAAACACTCTTACTGTTCTACCTTGAGAATCTTGACAACACATTTTTCATTGTTGTTGATGTTTACAGCCTCGAACACTTCAGAGTATTTGCCTCGGCCAAGTTTTCTCACAAGTTGATAATCATCTTGTTGCCTGAAAGAAACATTCACAAAATCTAAACAGGAAGCATATAAAGGAATTAAATTAGAATTATAAGAATGGAGAGGCAGTAAACCTGTAGGAACAGCCATACAGCCTGGGAATGGGAGGTAATATGGTTTGATCAAAGGAATGGAGTAGTAATGCCGACTCCTTACATCAAAAATCCCTCGCCACCAAGAGACCCCTGCTAAAGGGAAAAGCTGTAAAGATTTGTGGCTCTAATTCAATATACGTACTGTATTTTTTTTTTTATTATCGGCCGTTTCCCACCAAGGTAGGGTGGCCCAAAAAAGAAAAACTTTCACCATCAGTCTTGCCAGAGATGCACTTGCACTACAGTTATAAAACTGCAACATTAACACCCCTCCTTCAGAGTGCAGGCACTGTATATGTACTCCAAACAATTTTATGGCGTGGGTATGCTAAATAGCTCATATTGTCTTGTTTAGTAATGGTCAAGAGGGATTTTACATGGCTGGTCTTATGATACTTAAACCAAAACTTAGCAAATCAAGTAGTGTAGCCCACTCATAAGCACAAAGCTTGTAGCAGAACAAAGCTGTGTAGAAGCTAAGATAGTTTTCAGAACATTACCTGTATGTACAGTATATTAATAGGGATGCACTAAACCCATAGGGGTCAAGAGTGCCTGGGAGGTAATCAAGTTTGATCCAAGGAAGGAAATGTTAGCTAATTCCTTGGATCAACATCCTTTCACCAGCATCAAAACATCACCCTTGAAGGTAGAGTAATGCAGTACCACTATGAAAAAACAACAGATAATGTAAGAGCTACACTTGCAAGACATGGCTTTGTGAGGTTGTTATATTTAAGGGAAGATGGTGATCCTGTAGGGGTCATACAGGTTTAAACCATGGAGTGGAAGGAAATGTACAGTTCAGTGGATCAAAAGCCTCTCACCAGCATCAGGAAACCTCCCTTGAGGGAAAGGTTCTGTAAAAAATACCCATGAAATAGTGAAAATATGTTCTTATAAGCAGTTAAAAAAAATAACTGAAATACATTAAAGATAAAAGATATCCACATGCCTAAGGGAACATACAAATGTGCATGCACGAGTGCCTTTAGTTTTAGATGAACTTTACATGCAGCATCTGGTGTCATCAATGCAAGAAGGTATAATGATACTGTTCAACTCTATCACCAACTATTGTCATACAAAGCTCCAATATCACTTGGGATTACAATAATTTTATGAACGTGCACTTTAGCTTCATTTTACTTAGCACATTTTTCACACCTAAAATATGATAAAATGTTGTAACCAAATTAATGAACTTCATACCCCCATTCTATAACATGAGATTCATAATCCCAATATTCATGTGGTCTGTGGGCATTGACATCTGCATAAACCCGAGCACGGCTTGCCAACGGCATCTTGTGGAGCCCCCGGTAAACCGTCCGACCAAACCCAGCCAGGTCTGAAATTAGGAAAGAAAAAATTACAATACAGCACTGCAGTATATTATAAACATGGAAAACACTAATCTCATACAAGTCATGTACGTATTAAAAAAACAGATTTCAAATATGCAATAACTAGTGTGAACAAGGGGGTCAGTCATGAGAGTTTAAGATCCACTAAATGATATCCCAACACCTATAGACCTAAAATGAATTTAAAAATTACAATTATGATTCTTTACACAAAACCTTTTGTCATCATATAGTAATATATTAGTTGCACTATATAATACTAAAACTGATGAATTACACACATACACAATATCTGGGTGTGTTTATTTTGTACAAAATAAACATGCCCAAATATTGTAAGTGTCTAATTCATCAACCATCATATCACAGATTCCAACAGCTTTTTATATCACCTTACTAAATTCTGGAAAAAAAAAAAATCACAGCCATATACCACCATATGGTGACCCAAATTAATATAATATTCATTTAACTGCTGTCCTGAGAGCTCATGGGCATCAATTCAAATGAACCATTAATATTCACAACTAATACTGTGGAAGTTTTAAACAGTACTGTAATCCCTCTTATATCTTTCTGAATAATTCTGAAGCTGAATCTTTCTGAATGATTCTGAAGCAGTCTCTTACCACCAAAATTTTGATATACAGCAATGGTGAGTGGATATTTACCATTGCTGCAGAAGGCTGCACAGACCACCTAACCGACATTAGTACAAATCCCATAGATTTCGAAAAAGAAATGGCCAACATGCCCACTCACTCAGCACCTGGACCAGATTCATGGAATGATTTATTTATAAAGCAGTGCAAAGTACCATTAGCAAGAGCCCTTAGTATTCTGTGGAGAAAGAGCTTAGATCTAGGTGAAATTCCAGAGGCCTTAAAGAGTGCAGACATAGCTCCTTTGCATAAGGGAGGTAGTAGAGCACTAGCTAAAAATTACAGACAAGTAGCCCTCACTTCTCACATCATAAAAATCTTTGAAAGTGATGAGATGGCAGATTACAAAGTTCATGGACCAGCACAACCAACATAACCCGAACCAGCATGGCTTTAGAGCGGGACGATCATGCCTGTCACAGCTGCTGAACCATTATGACAGAATTACGGAGGCATTGGAGGACGACCAAAACGCAGATGTGATTTACACAGATTTTGCAAAGGCGTTTGACAAATGCGATCATGGAGTGATAGCGCACAAAATGAGGGCCATAGGCATTACGGGAAGGTAGGCAGATGGATTTTGAGTTCCTAACACACAGAACACAAAAAGTAGTAGTGAACAGGGCAAGATCCAGCATCAGCAAGGTCAAAAGCTCAGTGCCCCAAGGCACTGTCCTGGAACCTCTGCTGTTTCTCATCCTCATAGCAGACATAGATAAAAACACCCAGCACACTTTGTATCATCATTTGCAGATGACACTAAAATAAGCATGAAAGTCACTACGGTAGAGGACACTGAAAAATTACAGGAGGACATAAGCAGGGTCTTCCAATGGGCAGTGGAGAACAACATGACGTTCAATGATGATAAGTTTCAGCTGCTTAGGTATGGAAAAAATGAAGAACTCAAAAGGAACACTATATACAAAACGCAAGAGGGTCACCACATAGAACGAAAGGAACACGTAAAGGACTTGGGAATAATTATGTCTCCTGATCTGTCGTTTAAAGACCATAACAAGACAAAGATCACAACAGCCAGGAAGATAACGGGGTGGGTATTGAGAACTTTCAAAACAAGGGAAATAATGCCGATGGCGACACTATTCAAATCGCTAGTGCTCCCCCACTTAGAATACTGCTCAGTGCTGACGGCCCCGTTCAGAGCAGGAGAAATAGCAGAGCTGGAACAAATCCAGAGATCGTTTACGGCTCACATTGAGCCATTGAAACATCTAAATTATTGGGAACGCCTTCAAGTCTTGAACATGTACTCATTGGAGCAGAGGAGAGAGAGATACATGATAATATATACCTGGAAAGTACTCGAGGGCCTGGTCCCAAATCTGCACACTGCCATAACAACATACTGGAGTGAGAGATATGGGAGAAAGTGTAAAATAAACCCAGTGAGGAGCAGGGGTGCGGTGGGGACAATACGGGAGCACTGTATTAACATCCGGGGTCCCAGACTATTCAACATCTTAACAGAAGATATCCGAAACACGGCTGGAACCAGTGTAGAAGCCTTCAAGAGGAAACTGGACAAATGTCTTCACCAGGTGCCAGATCAACCAGGCTGTGATGGATATGTGGGGCAGCAGGCCTCCAGCAGCAAAAGCCTGGTTGACCAGGCAAGCACCAGACGAGCCTGGCCCATGGCCGGGCTCAGAGAGTAGATACTCTCGAAACTCTTCAAAGGTATATCAAAGGTATTGCTGTATATCATAGAGGATGGGACCCCACTGATTATGATGCACAGTTTAAACTTGAGCCATCATTCCAACTAGCTCCAGGGCAAGTGTTCTACTTTACCAGCGAAACACTGGTTTTCATGATGAACATTCTCATTTGCTCCCAACTGTTATTATAAATTACTGGGCTCTCTTCTCTGTAGGCTTGACTATGCTTGCAAGTTAGCAGGGTATAACATGTGTCCCTTCCCCTCCTCACTGCTTGATTTGCTGCTACCAGGTGCTTCATCATATGCTTTTAATGCACAATTTTTTACACTAGTGGACAAACATCAAGAATCACATATTTTCTAGCTGTCTTTCCAGAACACAAACATAACATGAACCCCAACATTATTACTACATTCAATGGGGAGGTGCTAACCCGTACGGGGGTCATACATCGCCTAGGGGAATGGGACGCAATTGGGTTCAATCCATGTAGGATCAAGGGCCTTTCACTAGCATCAAGGATCCCAACTTCAACATTCCTGCCTATCCTTCAGAGTGAAAACTGTACTTCCCATCTCAAGAGCTCAAATTTGACTAATATATCTAGAAATTTCTATTTGCATGTCACTCATGAATTTTTAAATAAAGTGTCTTTTTTAAGAAAATGCACTTTGACCGATGAAAATTTCTTAGTAGAAAATTATTTAATGTCAGCTTTTGAAAGAGAAAATTACCAAATTTAAAAACACGGGCTTGTAATTAAATCAGATTTCAAATACAAGCTTTATACACTACCACAGCTTTAGCTACAATGCATTTTGCCACGGCTATGAAAGTTAGTTTTATTTTATTTTTTTTACCTTTTTTATGTTCCATCGATTGATAATTTGCCTCCGGTGTTCTGAACCAGCTGAAAATTCTCTCTCTCAAAGCAAATGGCGATGCTTCGATATTGCCTAAGTACATCACCAAGACTAGTATACTGTAGAGCAAACTAGCCAGCTTTAGTAATTTGTTTGCTCAGATTTCAAGGTATATTAATGTACTGTATTTGGTGGGTGGAAGATTAGATATATCTTATCACTGATAAAACCAGTGATAAATCTTACAATGTTTATTTGTTAAAATGAACTTTACTGATGGGAGAATGTGCCATAAAATTTTTTGGTATTTTTCAATTTAATGACTATTGGTTATCTGCAAGTAATTTTATATACCTCTATACATAATTTCAACAGGTTGCAAAACTAAAAATTAAATACAATACTTAAATTTTTTATTATTTAATAACTATTCATACCTCAGATGACAGTGTGAATAATACTATATCAAAAAAGTAAATCAACACAGTACACTACATAAATGTAATACAGTACTACCTGTAATTTTTTTTCTAGAGTACATAATTTCTCCACATAGTAATTGTAATTTTAATTTTTGACCTATAGTGTCCCTGACACTAATTTGCCCCTTGTTAGTGGGAGCTACCAAGGGGCAAATAATGGAAAATAGGCACTCGGTACATCAGGTAGTCAAGTTCTATGACTGGTACTTAAATTTCATACAAATCACTAACTCTGGTCTCAATTTTTAGGGCTCATATTCTACTAGTTCAATATTATTTACATTGCTTACTCTCCCCAATTTAATACTAGTTTTGACATTTACAAAGCAGTCTGACCACATAGGTCATTCCTCAATTTAAGCTCATGATTTTTATACTGTATTTTTAATAGCATCAACCCAAACCCCTACCACAGTCATTTCTGTGGTTATCTTTCACTTAAAGGTTAACTAAGCCTGGCACTATAATACAAGTCTATGGGGAGGGGGCCATTTCAATAAAATCCCATCATATCCAGGTGTGAATAAATTCCATCTCCTCAATTAACCAGCCCAGTAACATTATAAGATCAAACCTATAAACTTCCACAAGCAAGCAGAGCACTGAGACCCCAGCTCATGGATGGGGGCAACAACCAGTCCTAAAGCCAGTGTCAATTTCTTCCACATCCTTTCTAGGAACTTCTCTATAATGTACATTATTTATGTTAGGATAAGATCATTTTATTGCCCAAGAATATATACAGTGGTACCTCGACTTACGATGCTATCATCTTACGTTATATTCGATATCCGATACTTATAACGTAAGAAATTTGAATGCGACATCCGATGATTGATTCGTCTTACGACTTTCGTACCGGACCTGTCCGCTTGGCGCCCAGCTGAGCGCGCACTCCAGGGAGCGTCAGTGCTATTGTTTACAAGCGAGAGCGACCACCCACCCACACCCACGCATTCATACCAGTATATTGTCATTATTCCACTGTTTTTAGTGCTTGCAACTGCTAAATAAGCTACCATGGGTCCAAGGAAAGATCCTAGTGCTAAGCCTGTGGCAAAGAGGAACAGAAATATATGTACGATAGAAGTGAAGAAGGAGATAATAGAAAAATATGAAAGTGGAGTGCGTATCAGTGAGCTGGCCAGGCTGTATGGTAAACCCTATTCTACCATCGCTACCATTGTGGATAAGAAATATTCAAGTAAAATCAAGGAAGCTGTTGTTGCAAAAGGTGCATCTGTGATCACAAAACACAGACCACAAGTGCTGGAAGATGTGGAAAGGTTGTTGTTGGTGTGGATCAACGAGAAACAGTTAGCAGGAGATACTGTTTCGGAGGGAATAATATGTGAAAAAGCAAGGCAGTTGCATGATGATCTCCTTAAGAAAATGCCTGCAACGAGTGAAGTGAGCGAATTTAAAGCCAGCAGAGGCTGGTTTCAAAATTTAAGAAGCGTACTGGCATACATAGTGTTGTGAGGCATGGTGAGGGAGCCAGTTGTGACAAAAGTGTGGCTGAAAAATATGTGCCTGAATTCCAGGAGTACCTAGAGGCTGAACAATTCCTCCCCCAACAAGTGTTTAATTGTGATGAAACAGGCCTGTTCTGGAAGAAAATGCCCAACAGGACCTACATTACTCAGGAGGAAAAGGCACAGCCAGGACATAAGCCTATGAAAGACAGGCTAACTTTGATGCTTTGTGCCAATGCCAGTGGTGATTGCAAAGTGAAGCCTTTACTAGTGTATCTTTTGAAAATCCCGAGTGTTTGGCAGATGCGGTGTCAGCAAGTCTAACTTGTGTGTGATGTGGAGGTCTAACAAAAGGCATGGGTCACAAAGGACATTTTCTTAGATTGGTTCAATGGTGTGTTTGGCCCCAGTGTGAAGAAATATCTATTGGACAATAATTTGCCACTTAAGTGCCTCCTGATAATGGACAATGCTCCTTGTCATCCTCCAAACTTGGTAGAGAAAATTGTGGAGGAGTTTAAATTCATCAAAGTGAAGTTCTTGCCCCCTAATACCACTCCTCTCCTCCAGCCCATGGACCAGCAGGTCATTTCCAACTTTAAAAAACTCTATACCAAAGCAATGTTTCAAAAGTGCTTTGATGTGACCACAGACATGAACATAACCCTAAGAGAATTTTGGAAAAAACATTTCCATATGCTGCATTGTGTACACCTTATAGGTAAGGCTTGGGAGGGAGTGACTACCAGGACTTTGAACTCTGCCTGGAGAAAATTGTGGCCAGACTGTGTCCTAGAGAGGGATTTTGAAGGTTTTGGGGCTGAGCCTCAGAACCCTGAGCCTGAGCCTGTTTTGGAAGAAATTGTGGAATTGGGCAAGTCTTTGGGGTTAGAGGCGAGTGGTGAGGATGTGGAACAGTTGGTGGAGGAGCACAAGGAAGAGCTAACCACTGAAGATCTGCAAGAGCTTCAACAGCAACTGGAACAAGAGAGCAGAGGTCAGGACAATGGTTCAGAGGAGGAGGTGGAGGTGGAACAAAAATGGAAGAATGTGCCTTCTTCAAGGATTAGGAGATCTGTGCCAAATGGAGTGATGTGCAAGCATTTATGGATGAATATCACCCTAACCATGCTGTTGCAGGCCGTGCTGGCAACCTGTACAATGACACAGTGGTGTGTCATTTCAGGGATGTGTTAAAGAATCGCCAGACACAGAGCTCCCTGGACAAATTTGTTGTTAGAAAGAGGTCTAGTGACTCTCAAGCTGGTCCTAGTGGCATTCAAAGAAAAGGAAGTAACCCCAGAAAAGAACTTACCACCTGCAGTGTTAATGGAAGGGATTCCCCTTCCAAACACTAGCATACTACTCCACCTTCTCCCTCCTCCCGTCCTCCACACATCAACAACTCTTCAATAAATGTAAGTGACATGTTATTGTACAATATTTGCATGTGTATTTATGTATTCTTTATTAAATTATTTATTATTTAATGTCCAAAAGTTCTAAAAAATATTTTATTTAACTACTTTTGGAAGTCTTGGACGGATTAAATTTATTTCCATTATTTCTTATGGGGAAAATTGATTCGTTTAACGATTGTTTCGTCTTAAGATATGCCCTCTCTGACGGATTAATATCGTAAGTTGAGGTACCACTGTATATATATATTAGTTACACAATATTAGTAGATTAACAGTAAATAATAAATTTTTCACAAAGAAAAGCCCAAGATTATGCATAGCATTTCAGGTAGTTTAAAGCCAGGACAAGACTAATAATAATAGTATTAAATTGGACATTGTATACAAAATCACACATTTTAATACAAATTTCAGTGAAAAGTGAATATTTAGTGAAAGACCTAAATATTTATTAAAATAAAAATTTCAAGAGAATTAAAAAGCAAATATGGAGATCAGTAATGCTGTCATAATGGTTGGAGATATAGTATGATTAAACAAAAAAAAAAAAAGGGAACATGATGAAATGTATAACTTGATTAGTGATGTCTATGGGCAAATATTAACAAATTACAACATACCACATCACCAATCAATGCAATACTGAAATACTTATAGTAGACAAGAACAAGGTGAAACTAAATCCTTTATTCAAGTTTGTAAAAACAATCAGTTTTCTATATGTATTTACAAATAACTGAAGATGCTAAAAAAAAGTTTACAAAAGATATTTTATATGTAGCAGATTTAATTAAAATCCAAACAGATAATAATTTTAGGAGATATTAAGATAACTAAAGAGGCAACAAAAAAATTAATGGATATTGACAGAAACAATAGAAGAAAACGAGATAACGCCAAGAATAATTTTTAGAATTTCACTACAAGAGGGAATATAGAAGATGGCTCATGGGCCAATACTTAACCCTTTGGGGGTCCAAGGGGTCTCTCTGAAACTCGTTCCCAGGGTCCATGAATTTAAAAAAAAAAAAATTCTTATGAAATGATAGAGAATCTTTTTCCGATCATAACGCCACAAAAATTATGAAATTTGATCGAAAACTAACGGAATTATGTTTTCGCGAAGTTAGAAGTACCCATGACATTTACACATCGGCGATTTCGCCCACTTTGAGCCCTATTTTCGGCAAATTCCAATGTATCAGTCTACTAAAATTATAGATATTTCGCTAGAACTCCATTTCTTCTATCAATTGAGTACAAGAAACTGCCTATTTACCAATTTCAACTACCCAAAATAGTGGTCAGAAAATGGTAATTTGGCCAATTTCACACAAATTTCAAACGATGCCAATTTCAAAATAGGGTCCATAATAAACAAGGCAGACATTCCTGGCACTAAAATAACATCTCTGTTTATTAGTCACGTCTCCAGGCCCCTCTTACATTACTTTTGCTTTCCATTTTGAATTTTTATTCTCACAAAAAATAGAAGATTTACTGTTATGTATACAACTGCATCATTGTAAAAATGGTATAAATAATATCAGCGCACTTGTGCAAGAATATTAGACTCTCCAGTTGATGTGTATTGGATGCATGGTGTGATTTGTTTACTCTTGAACATCGGCCAAAATCGAACATTTTCACTACTTTGCGCTCAGTTTCAAGGTACTTGTCATCGTGAAACCAGTCAAAATTCTCTCTATTTCTGTAATATATCATCTATTCTATAAAATGAGACTAAGAAAACGAGAATACAAGCATAAATACCATACGAAAATAGACTGCAAAGTCGCTGTTTTAAACCAAAAACACTCAGTTTTTTTTTTTCCTCATTATGCACTGTGTGGTGCAGGAATTTTTTTATACTGCGCACACTGACCGCACAGACCCATTCTATCACATCTAGGCCTAACAGCCTGTTTCTGCTTGATTTGAGGGCGCTAGAATTTAGGCGTACTAGTACGTCAATAACCCCAGGGCGTAAGCCGTACTAGTACGACCAAAACCCCGAAAGGGTTAAAGGCCGGTTTTACTATCAACTGTTGTAAAAAGGTAAAGCCATCAGAAAAGTTGATAAAACACTTGGAAGAGGGATAACCCACTGACTAGTAAACAATTCATATTTTGGTTTGGAAATTTCTATATATTAAATCAATTAAGTTATTAGTACCACCACACTGTTCAAGAAAAAAATGGATAGGCAGATTGTATTTACCTAGACTTTTGACAGTTCCCCATGGAAGTATTTTGGAAATCTCAAAACATGGGAGGAAAAGGCAAACAATTACAACAGATGAGACAAAGTGTAAATAGAAATAAGATGAAAAAATATCCTCCTAAGGATATGCTACCAATTGGGTGCCATAGGGATCTGTCTGGACTTTCCTTTACAAAATTTTATACAAGTGACTTGTTAGAGAGAACAAAACACTACAAATTTGTTTGCAGTGTTAAATCTTGGATGAGTGATCATCATGCCATGGTGGGAGACAGCCATTTTGTAAGGAAAAAAATCCATGTATAATGGAAATGGGAAATATACCTGTGAGCAGTTTCACAAGTTCTTTTACCTTCACAGGCCAGCCTTTTTTATTGATTGCCTGTGCAACTACCAGGGTGTTGCTATTAGAAGTTCAAGAGCAAAATCCCCCATCCTTATTCTAGGTTTTTATTTCTACACTTCACTCATATTTCACCCAATCCTACACCTTTTTAAGAGTGCGGATTCAGTGTCCTATCTTAACAGGAAAGATTTCAGATACATGGGATTGATTTTCTATGTTTAGGCCACATATAATTTTAAACTTTTACTGCAGTATCCTAGGTTAAATTATGCAAAATTTAACCTAGGATAACCCAATAAAGTCAAGCAATGTGGTACTTCTAGAGTAGCATAAACAAAAATTAGAAAAATATCAGTGGTAGAACAATGGAATAGATTAAAATAAAAAGATAAAGTGGCTACAAAAAATTAGAAATAGATAATTAGAAATTACTAATTACATACACAAAGAAATCAAGTTACCATGTACTTTCACAATTTGCTATGCATTAGTATAATTTCCTCCAAAATGTAATATTTCTCAATTATAATTCTTAATACACACCTACACACAACTGTCAACGTCTGCCTTTGTGTGTCTAGGAGAAAAAAATTAAATCCATATGGACTAATTACTTTAATACCTCTATCTATTTTTATTTATAAAATAGATATAAAGCAATATTTAGTGATTTCCACTATGCTGCCATGCTGTGGAATTATTAATGCTATAGTCAGTCAATAATTATTAATCTGCATATACATTTTAACTACAACCGATGTATTACAAAACCTAAGGTTAAAGCTTTCCATAAAATAAATTATATTAAGCATTTGTAAGAAGCACATGTGAGAGACTAACTCAAGTCAGGGCCCCTACAAGTGCAGAATTGGTTTAATAAGCCCATTGTTATGCGTGTACATCTCTACTTCCTCTTACCTGTAGCATATATTACATGTAAAGGCACCAGGTAGGCATATATCAGCAGCTGGACCGTACACATAACTAAAATCTAGAATAAAAACAACACTATTGACACTACCAAATGACCTTGAATTTCGCGTGCTTCTTTACATAAAAATAACAATAACATATAGAAATGATAACAAGAAAGGCTAAGTATCTCGTATAAAGGTCAAAAACGCAATAAAAACTCAACCTAAGAGGAGAAAGAGCACTTAAACAGGAACAAGTCTGGAGCCGACACTACCTTTCCTGGCCAACACACAAATTTCCCCACTACAAACAACACCATTTCACCACTTACCTATAACATTCCTGACTGCGATCTTGAGTTACAGCTCTTCCTAAAGGCCTCCTCTATTAATTCCCAGTAAAAATTTTGAGTTGGTAAGTCAAAAAGGCGGTGTAATGGATGAGAGAAGGTGGAGGAGTGTGCCGGTAGTGTCCAATATGGCCGTCTCGCGCTGCTGGCCGCCTCAATGTGGCCCTCCCTCTAACACCTATTGTAGAGTACACCACGCGCTCAATAGATGGCGACACCCGCTACACACACCCCCATCTACACTACACTACACACCCTCACACACCCATCACTACCTCTACACACAACCTGCGAAACTTACTATCTCACTAATATAAGTTACGTAAGCAACCCTTCAGTTTTAAGGCTGATAGTGACATCCTAATGTGCACGTATCTACACTCGCCCCTACTACACTACCCCCTCCCACATCACTACAACCCCCTCACACATCGTTACAACCCCCTCACATCACTACAACCCCCTCACATTACTACAACCCCCTCACATCACTACAACCCCCTCACATTACTACAACCCTATCACACATCGCTACAACCCCCACATCACTACAACCCCCACATCAATACAACCCATACACATCAATACAACCCCCTCACATCATTACATCCCCCTCACATCACTACATCCCCTCACATCACTACAACCCTCCACACATCACTACAACCCCACACACTACAACCCCCACACACTACAATCCCTCTCACGCATCACTACAACCCCTCACACATCACTACAACCCATACACATCACTATAACCCCTCACATCACTACAACCCCTCATATCACAACCCCTCACACATCACTACAACCCCCTCATATCACAACCCCTTCACACCACTATAACACCTTCACACATCACTACAACTCCCTCACATCACTACAACCCTCACATCACTACAACCCCACATCACTACAACCCCCACATCACTACAACCTCCACATCAATACAACCCATACACATCAATACAACCCGCTCACATCATTACATCCCCCTCACATCACTACATCCCCCTCACATCACTACAACCCTCCACACATCACTACAACCCTCACACACTACAACCCCACACACTACAATCCCTCTCACGCTTCACTACAACCCCCTCACACATCACTACAACCCTCATATCACAACCCCCTCACACATCACTACAACCTCCTTCATATCACAACCCCTTCACACATCACTACAACCCCTCACACATCACTACAACCCCATCACACATCACTACAACCCCTCACACATCACTACATCCCCCTCACACATCACTACAACCCCCTCACACACTACAATCACCCCTCACGCATCACTACAACCCCCTCACACATCACTACAATCCCCCCTCACACATCACTACAACCCCATCACAAATCACTACAACCCCATCACACATCACTACAACCCCCTCACACCACTACAACCACCTCACACATCACTACAACCCCCTCACACATCACTACAACCCCTTCACACATCATCAGGGTGAAGCTTAATCCTAATCCCGGAGGGGCTCCAAAAGCGACTTAAAAATATCGGGTCTACTGTATGAGAAGGGGCCCCGTAACAATTAAAGCTTCAGGGCCCTAAAAATGTAGGTCCCCCACTGCACATCACTACATCCCCTTACCTACTACCTATACACTGGGCCAGGGGCTAGGGATCGACCCCTGTAACAACATGCAGGTGGGTGCACACCCTGGTAAAAAACACTCTCTTGCTAATACACTACACTGTCGCATTAGGAACCCCCCTCCCACCCGATCCTTCAAGGTTGATGCTAGCAACCCGACACACTCATATATGCTCACTCTTACTACACTACACCCTCCTCACGCATTACTACGTTTATACAACGTGAGAAATATAGTGATATATTAATTTATGTAAGGTAAGGACTTGCCTAGTATGGGCCAACAGGCCTGCTGCAGTGTTCCTCCTTTCTTATGTTCTTATGTAAGAAGCTAGCAGGTTGATAGTGTTAGCTCAACACATGCTGCTACACTCACCTTTACTACACTATCCCCTACACTTTACTATGGGCCCTACACAACGTGAGCAATTTATCTCAATAATTCTCTATTAACTCGCAATTTGGAGACACCATTGGTACAGTGGATCAAGGAGTACCTGAGACAGTAACAGTAAGGGATGAGACATAAGAATGGGAGAGTAACAAATGGAGTCCCACAAGGATCAATACTATGACTGCTAGTGTTACTAATATATGTAAACCGCCTTCCAAAAAAAATAAGATTGATTTTGTTTTGTTTTTGTTTGCGGGGTTGACGACTCCCGGAATTAACAACAGACAAGTAGATAAGAGCAGTAACAAACAGAGACGTTCCGTAGCTTGGTTGGTAGCGCTCTCAACCCACATACTGAGTGTCTGTGGTTCGATTCCCGACCGGGTGGAAACGTTGGGCATGGAAAAAACAAAACCTGGGCACGTTTCCTTACACCTGCTGCCCCTGTTCACCTAGCATTAAGTGGGTGTTAGTCCATTGGTGTGGGTCGCATCCTGGAGTGGTAGTATACCTTAAATAGGGATGGGCTGAGGCAGGATAATTTGCCTGTAAAATTGATGTTAAAACGAAAGCTTCAAGATGGAGCTCACTCAAAAAAAATGCGAGAAATGAGTAGTATTTAACTTTTAATGACGACGATTCACCGCAAGACCTGGTCATGGTCCGAGCCGCGGGGGCGTCGACCCCCGGACACCCTCCACGTATACGAAGTGCATTTGTCTTTACCATTACCTATTCAAATGCAGATACAGTCTAATTACTATTATTATTATCATAACTAAACGCTAAACCCACAAGGGTCATATAGCGAAGATACAGCCTAAGATATGAAAAGCTGCAAATATAATTGACAGAAAAGGCTCTGGGGCTTTTATGTTACACAAAACAATCACCAGAAGTACAAATAAACTGTATAACTTCAGTGGCATGTGCTAGACTAGCAAACCTAAGAAATGAATTCAAACCTTTTAAAAATGCTTCAGAATTAGATAGGCCATTATGTAAACCGCATGGAGCCCCACGTGGCCAGGTATGTGACCATCAGGCTGGTCCCAGGACTGAGAGGATGTAGTGCGCACACCAGGAAGGAAATGAATCTGATCTTGTCAGGAAAAACACTAGGCCAGATATAATAACAACGTATAAAAATTAGGATCAACTGATAGGGCTGTTAGGGATAGACTATTTATGTTTAGAGAATAAAGGACACTGGTGGAAGTTTAAAACAGATATGACCTGTTGGAATTATAGGAATTATGCTGTATGACTGTATGACCCTGGTGGTTTAGCGCTTAGTTTTTATTATAATAATAATAGGAGGTATTTCTTTAGTTTCAGGATGATTGAAAACTGGAGTATAAGTTGGATGCCAAAGTAGTGGAGGCAAATTCAATACGCAGTTTCAAGAGGCAAGAACCAGCCAAAGATTGCTCAGCAGAGCTTTAAATATACACAAGTTTAGTACACTTATTTTTTACGTATTCTTGGACAGTCTTTTCTTTTTATCGAATGTCTTGTAGATAATATTATCTCTTTGTTGAAGTTTCCCAGTACAGGCTGACAGATTTCACGACCTCTTTGTACAAAAACCATCCTGAGTGATGGGTAACGATGGAAAAAAAATGTGCTGGAGTATGTGATAGTATAACTATCCTGTGTGATGGACTTTAATAGGAAAACCTTCATGTATAATGAAATACGATAGGAAAACTAACATGCTGGATCAGCCGGGTTGATCAAGCTCTGATCCACCGGGAGGCCTGGTCGTGGACCAGGCCGCGGGGGCGTTGACCCCCGGAACACCTTCCAGGTAGATGTGTGATGGAATATGGCAGGAAAACTTTCCTGTGTGGTAGAATATGACAGAAAAAACATCGTGTGTGATGGACTATATCTGGAGAGGGTTTCTGGGGTCAACGCCCCCCGGCGGGTAGGAAAACCATCGTGTGATGGACTATACCTGGAGAGGGTTTCTGGGGTCAACGCCCCCCGGCGGGTAGGAAAACCATCGTATGATGGACTATACCTGGAGAGGGTTTTAGGGGTCAACGCCCCCCCCGGCGGGTAGGAAAACCATCGTGTGTGATGGACTATACCTGGAGAGGGTTTCAGGGGTCAACGCCCCCCCGGCGGGTAGGAAAACCATCGTGTGTGATGGACTATAACAGGGAAACTATCTTAGCTCCTGTGTAATGACGTATGACGTAAACTCATCATGTGTGATCAAGCATGGCAGGAAAAACTATACTGTAATAGAGTATGAGAGGGAGAAAAACGACCCAGAGTGATGGTATAAAACAAAAAATTATCCCAAGTGATAGGGATAATTTTTTTGTGATGGAATATGAGAGCATAACTTATCCCTTGATGGAATAAAAAAAACCTGTCCTGTGTGATGGAGTATGACAGAAAATAAAACATCCTACATGATAAAGAGAGAAACCAACTTTAGTTCTATAAATGAGGGTACAGTATACAGGTGACATTTGAGTAATTGACAAATATAAACTCCTAATAGAACGTCCCTTCTTATGCAAAGAATTTCGGCAGCCTTGAAATTAACTTATGATTACTAGACAATACGACAAATATAGTATACTAGAATGACATAATTTGCCAGATATAATATTTAGGTAATATGGCAATTTCTCATATTAATTATATTTTGAGATCTTGTGTAACAATTTGGTACATTTGTATAGGAGAATACTGAGGTAAAATGTATATTTGGCTACTACGTATACTGAACCAGATTGGTGATAGTGTCAACATAATTATTGAAGAATGAAACTATTGCAACATTTGTGTATCTTTATTGAGGAAACGTTTCGCCAGCCAGTAACTTCTTCAGTCCAATACAGACAATAACTGCCCACTGGCTGGCGAAACGTTTCCTGAATAAAGATTCCCAAATGTTGGTTTTCAGTATGAATGTTAATATAATGATGCAATATAATGACTTGCCTTATTCGGCAAGAAGAATGTTGCTATTTAAGCCGAAATTGCAAGTTTTTACCTATTCGGCACGACATAAATATAAATATATATATATATGTAAATAAAATTTATATATAAATTTATAATAAATGCGATTATGTCCTACTGAATTTTAATTTCATTGTAATAAATAATTTATTGATTATTACAGAGAAATTAATAAAAATTTCGTAACCTTTTTTTAGTGTCACTGAATGTTTATATCAACATCATCTAGAATATAACTATTAAAAAAACCAGGAATATGATGAGAATCTATTCTTAATTAATTATTAAGAAAAATATAGAAGATAAAAGAAAAGGCGATTGTTGGCGGCAACATTTGTAGGAGTGAGAAGCTTGCTTAATAAACTGTCTTAATATATAATAAAGCCATTTATCCCTTTACCACACTCGGCTAATAATAAAATTATTATCTTTGATATATATAGAGAGGCAGGTGAGTGTATATACATTAGTTTGATGTATATATTTAGTGTTTATAAGTACCTGGGAGTTTGTCTGAGTGTGTGTTTCATTGTGTTGTTGCTTATGGCGGCCGCCTCGCACCTCTCACAACACTCTCTCATATTACCCCCACTCAGCCACGCTGATCTTCCAGGCAGGTGAGTAATGTTGCTTGTGTGGCCACCGGTGGTGGTGTGTGTGGCCTTGTAAGGTGAGTAGAGAGGTGTTATATAGCGTGATGGTGCGCAGGACAGCCATGTTTGTTGTGGTAGTGTTGCTCTTGTGAGGAAGGTGGCGACTGCGCAACCTCATCACTCTTTTTTAAATGTTTTATCTACATATTGATGGATGCTGTGTGTGAGGACCACTGCTCGGTGTGTGTTCTGGCCAGTGGTAGGCGCGACACTTAGCCTGTATTTGGTAAAATGCTTTTTTTTAGGCACACACTCCATGTTTTGGATAATTTTCTTGTGCGTAAAGTTTAAAGTCGCTCGTATGTGATATTTTTCCTCATTTACTGGTAATATATATCATGGTTTTGTTAGCATATACTCAAGGAAATAATCACTTGTCTCCATTGTAATAAATATATTAAAGTACCATTGCAAGCTTATAATATACTTTATTAATCTTTAAAAAACTTTGTGGTTATAAATTTAATTCACCATTAATACTTTGCTATAACATTTGTCTTTATTGCAACTACTGTATAAATGTGTAAGTATATGTAATGTGTAATAAACCTGACTTTATTAGGTTATCATAATTTACTTACAAAGTAATTTATCAGTTTGTAGTCAGTATTTAAATGTTCCTAAACCTTGTTACATTTTACTTTGTACTCACATAAATGATCAACTTTTATATTATATTAATGAGTTTGTTTTATTGTTTAAAAACCACAGGTCTAAACTTTGTTCATGTTGGTGCTGGATAACTTTTAGTTACTTAAAATGTATTTTAAGATTCTGGCAGAAGTGATATAGTGATACTGATGACTTTTAGGTAAAAGAAAGACGTATACACTTATCAAGACATTTATTAAGGAAACTTTTTGTCGTGAGTGGTTTTTTTCAAGCCTTAGGAAATTACAAGATATTTCAGGGACCCCAGTGGAAATAAGTCACTTTGAGTTTTTTTGGGTTATCCTGGTGGGTAATTTACACTACGTAAGATAATTGTACTTGCGTGTGTCAAAGCCAGTCACAATATAAAACATTCTGAGAATGGAGCCTAAGAGTGTAATGAATTGAGCTGCAGAGGAAAGATAGTGATAACTTGTATTGTTAAAATAATATAAATTGGCAGACATCATCTTTGTATACAATATAAAGCTTTCTAGTTGATTGCGCAATGATAAGGCAAACTTTTTCTCATTTGTTTTTCTCTGTAATTCAGTATTGAAGAGGTCAATTGATAACCTTAAACTTGCAGACAAAGGTTAATATTTTTTAACAGAGATTATTAAAATGTTTTTTTTTCAAGTGCCTGTTCATCTGATTCCAAATATGTATACCAGCAGGAGGAAAATTATGGCATTGGCATTGGCAATGCACAGCATATTAGGGGCTTTTGGCATGTACATCTCATTTATACCTATGTATCATGTCTACCTAACTATGTATCATTGTACCATGTCTAAATAAACTATTATTATTATTATTATAAATATCAACAATTGATTTCTTAAAAAGTTCATAACACTTGATATATAGATAGGATTTTGTTAAGCATTTGTTAATTATCTTAGTTTGGAAAAATTCTACTCCTGAATCAATTTTTTTTTTCCAGGCATTGTATGACCCATGTGGATTTTGTGCTCCCTCTATGAATGTAATACATGTATAATAATCAGTAAAATCAAAGAGGTAGTGTTGTTTATTGGTTCATCTGACCAGAATAGCCCCAGTACAGTCTTATGTTACTTTGAAACTATGTTAACAATGATTTGTTATTTTATAGAATAATGTACAGTATATTGTTGGCTCTTAGTTTAAGTACAGTGGACCCCCGGATTACGTCATTTTTTCATTCAAGAATGCTGTTCAAGTGCCATTACCGAACGAATTTATTCCCATAAGGAATAATGTAAATTAGATTAGTCCTTTTAGACCCCCAAAAATACACTTACAAAAGCACTTACAAAAATAAACTTACATAAAAGGGCGAGTTTGGAGACTATCGTAAACCGGGGTCCACTGTATATATGTCCTGTTTAACTATATTAATAATGTGTCCAGTTATAAAATACTGTTGTTTAAATATTTTAATGTGCTTTATTATTGACAAAGAAAGAATGTTTCAGGAGAAAGCAGATACTCAAAGCATTTAATTTTCTTACAGGCAAAAATACAAGTAAAATGCGAGGTAGCTCTCACTTGGGATTCATTGATGGGTCAGCAAGTAGAGTCATCTACCTTCAACCAATATCTCGTGGTAAGATGAATGGCTCATATTTTTTCTTAATTTTTATTATGCATTTGTAACATGTGTATCTGAAATGAAGAAAAAATCAAAGTAATTTTACTTAAATGGTACACTAGAATTTATGAAAAAAGTACAGTATTTTAATTTTATCACTTTTCTGGGTCTTTGCTCTCCTATATAATGCTCTTTTTTTTATTCCCCTAATCAATCCAGACATATTTATTGCATTTGGTTTCTCAATTTCTGAATTATATTTTAGTTAAGATGCTGTATATTATTATTCAGAATATCTGACCATCAGCTCATGTAGTGTTACCATTTCTTTTAACTCCAGTTTTTGCTTCTTTTATGTGCCAAAATAAATTCTATTTGAAACTGGGATCTTTTAATAGATATTGATACATTTCTTACACAACACGGTATGGTATGTATATGGTTTTTGGAAACTCATTAACTTATTTATGTACTACATCTAAGATTTTTCCATTTGATGCTAAAACTGTTTACCTAGTTGTATCTACAGCAGCAGGGCTAAGTTCATTGTGTGTTTTGGTAGGACGTCTATAATATGATATGTTTACATTTTTAGTGATTGTTGCACTTGCTATAAACTTATAACCCACTCATTTGCTTTACCACTATGTTTATGAAGAGCTTTCTAGTATACTTTCAGTAGCTCATCTTCAGTTGTGTCCAGCTATGTCCTCTTGTTCTCTTTGTTGATGGTATTAGAGAACACTCTCTAACTATTCTTTCATATCTTAATAACCCCATTTAGGATAATAAGTTTTTCACTGACGTATATGTTAGAAGACAAACACCCTGTCAAGTATTCCCAGTGCTATGTTAAGAAGTTAGAGAAGTGCATGGGCTGGATGATGGACAGCCATAAGAGGAAGGAGGCAGAGTTTCTGAACAAGCTGGTGGACCTCTTTGACATTGCTTTTGTGGATGTCTTGAATCCCAAGATTCAGAATGACAGGGTCTTCCTTCTAGCTCATAGGAATAACCCGTTGTGTGTTCAGGTTTTGTGTATCTGGACTTCATATGGTCTCTGGACTGAAATGGAAGTGATCATTTAATTTTCCTGTAGTCGGTTTGTCTACCACAGTTGAAGCTGACGGTGGCAGATTGGCCTCTCTTAGAGGATTTGGCAGGCATCTCTCATGCCCATGATCTCAGTGTTGTGCAAGGGGCTTATGACCATTTTGTTGGTGTTGTCTTGGTGGGCATGAGAGCCTTGGTCAGGTGGCTTTGAGGTTCTATCTGCCAGTCCCTAGGCAAAACGAGGACTGGGAGAAGCACTACCAGATTGTGAGTGACCTATCGTTGCATCAGTTTATTAACCAGTCTGTTTGTTGGTTAATAAGCTGATGTTGGCCATCAGGAGGAAGGTGTTAAGAAATTCTCTGACAGATATGGAATAAGAATGAAAGATATCTGGGAAGTACTTCCAGAGTCCACTGGTCAGTCTTCTCCATCGTGGACAGGTGGGGGATGGCCCTTCAGAGGTGGCCAACATACTATTGCAATTTTATAATGAATTACATGGACTTTTATCTTTTCTAGGTATGTGTGGTTGCTACTTATCAGCAAGTTCTTCCGCTGCATTGGGGTGTTTGTGGCATATGATGCAGTTCAGTCCATCCACATTGTCTACTTTCTCCTTCTGGTAACACTACTGTGAGTAATTAATGTTTTACATGTTTGAAAAGAGAATAACAGATTGTAACTTTTATTGTCAGCCCTCATACCAGTCTTGGATATGTGGAGGCATTCCTCTTTCCCCTGACCACTGATGCCTGTAAAATGAATGAGTAGTGTAAGAATTATCACTCATCAGTTTAGGGGAGACTGTTTTTATTTTTTTTTCAACACGTCGGTCACTTCCCACCGAGGCAGGGTAACCCAGAAACAAAGAAAAACCCCAAAAAGAAAGAAAAAAACTTTCATCATTGAACACTTTCACCATCACTCATACATAATCACTGTCTTTGCAGAGGCGCTCAGATACGACAGTTTAGACGTCTCTCCAAACTGCCAATATCCTAAACCCCCTTTAAAGGGCAGGCATTGTACTTCTCATTTCCAGGGCTCAAGTCCAGCTAACCAGTTTCCTTGAATCCCTTCACAAAATATTACCCTGCTCACGCTCCAACAGCTCGTCAGGTCCCAAAAACCATTAATTTCCATTCACTCCTATCTCATACGCTCGCTTACGCTTGTTGGAAGTCCACGCCCCTTGCCCACTAAACCTTTACCCCCTCCCTCCAACCTTTTCGGGGATGACCCCTACCCCACCTTCTTTCCCCAATACATTTATACACTCCAAGTCATCCTACTTTTTTCCATTCTCTCTAAATGACCAAACCACCTCAACAGCCCCTCTTCAGCCCTCTGACTAATACTTTTAGTACCTCCACACCTTCTAATTTCCACACTACGAATTCTCTGCATAATATTTACACCACACATTGCCCTTAGACACATCTCCACTGCCTCCAGCCGCCTCCTCACTGAAGTACAGTGGACCCCCGGTTAACGAACACCCCGGAAATCGTTATGCAAGTATAATATTGTAAGTGCTTGTGGAAGTGTATTTTTGGGGGTCTGATATAGACTAACCTACGTGACATTATTTCTTAAGGAAGTAAATTCGTTCAGTAATGGCACTTGAGCAGGCTTCTGGGATGAAGTTTTTTCGTTAACCAGGGGTCCACTGTATTTACAACCCGTGCTTCACACCCATATAAGAGTGTTGTGTCCACTATACTCTTGTACATTCCCTTCTTTGCCTCCATGGATAACTTTTTTTGTCTCCACAGATACTACAACGCACCACTCACCTTTTTTTCTCCAATTCTTTGGTTTACCTTATCCTTCATAAACCCATCTGCTGACAGTAACTCCCAAATACAGTGGTACCTCGTGTTATGAGCTTAATTCGTTCCAGAAGGCTGTTCAAGTGCTGATACCAGGAGAGGGTTCCGGGGGTCACCACTCGGACCAGGCCTCATGGTGGATCAGGGCCTGATCAACCAGGCTGTTACTGTTGGCTGCACACAAACCAACATACAAGTCGCAGCCCGGCTGGTCAGGTACTGACTTTAGGTGCTTGTCCAATGCCTGCTTGAAGACAGCCAGGGGTCTATTGGTAATCCCCCTTATGTATGCTGGGAGGCAGTTGAACAGTCTTGGGCCCCTGACACTTATTGTGTTGTCTCTTATCCTGCTAGTGGCACCCCTGCTTTTCGTTAGGGGGATGTTGCATCGTCTGCTGAGTCTTTTGCTTTCATAGGGAGTGATTTTCATGTGCAAGTTTGGTACTAATGCCTCTAGGATTTTCCAAGTGTATATAATCATGTATCTCTCCTGCCTGCATTCTAGGGAGTACAGGTTTAAGAACTTCAAGTGTTCCCAGTAATTGAGGTGTTTTATCGCAGTTATGTGTGCCGTGAAGGTTCTCTGTACATTTTCTAGGTCAGCAATTTCACCTGATTTGAAAGGTTCTGTTAGTGTGCAGCAATATTCCAGCCTAGATAGAACAAGTGACCTGAAGAGTGTCATCATGAGCTTGGCATCCCTAGTTTTGAAGGTTCTCATTATCCATCCTGTCATTTTTTTGTAGCAGATGTGATTGATACAATGTTATGGTTTTTGAAGGTGAAATCTTCCGACATGATCACTCCCAGGTCTTTTACATTAGTTTTTCGCTCTATTGTGTGGTTGGAATTTGTTTTATACTCCTATGTAGTTTTAATTTGCTCACGTTTTCCATATCGGAGTAATTGAAATTTCTCATCATTGAATTTCATAGTTTTCTGTGGCCCATTTAAAGATTTGGTTGATGTCTCCCTGGAGTCTTGCGGTGTCTTCAATGGAGGACACTGTCATGCAAATTTGGTTGTCATCTGCAAAAGAAGACACTGCACTGTGGCTAATATCCCTGTCTATGTCAGATATGAGGATGAGGAATAAGATGGGAGCGAGTACTGTGCCTTGTGGAACAGAGCTTTTCACCATAGCCGCCTCAGACTTTACTCTGTTTACTACTACTCTGTGTTCTATTTAAGAAATTATAGATCCATCTACGAACGTTTCCTGTTATTCCTTTGTCACGCATTTTGTTCTATTACACCGTGGTCACACTTGTCAAAGGCTTTTGCAAAGTCTGTGTATATTACATCTGCATTTTGTTTGTCTTCTAGAGCATCCAGGACCTTGCCATAGTGGTCCAGTAGCTGGGACAGACAGGAGCGACCTGCTCTAAACATGCTGCCCTGGGTTGTGTAACTGATTGGTATCTAGATGGGTGGCGATCTTGCTTCTTAGAACCCTTTCAAAGATTTTCATGATATGGGACATTAGCGCTATCAGTCTGTAGTTCTTTGCTATTGCTTTACTGCCCCCTTTGTGGAGTGGGGCTATGTCTGTTGTTTTTAGCAGCTGTGGGGCGACCCGTGTCCATGCTCCCTCTCCATAGGATGTTCAGAGCACATGATAGGGGCTTCTTGCAATTCTTGATGAATACAGAGTTCCATGAGTCTGGGCCTGGGGCAGAGTCCATGGGCATGCCATATATCGCCTTTTCGAAGTCATTTGGCATCAGGATAATGTCAGATAGGTTTGTGTCTACCAAATTCTGTGGCTCTCATAAAAAAATCATTTAGGTCTTCTACTCTGGTTAGCAGCTCGCTAAAAACCAAGTCATATTGGGACTTGAGTAGCTCACTCATTTCCATGCTGTCATCTGTGTAGGACCCATCTCGTTTAAGTAGGGGCCCAATACTGGATGTTGTTCTCAACTTTGATTTAGCATAAGAAAAGAAATACTTTGGGTTTCCTTTGATTTCATTTATGGCATTTAGTTCTTCCTGCATTTCTCGACTCCTGTAAGATTCCTTTAGCTTTAGTTTGATGTTTGCTATTTCTCTGACCAGTGTCTCCCTACGTATTGAAGATATATTGGCCTCTTTTTAGCAGCTCTGTTATTCTTTGCCTTCGCCTGTATAGGGAGCGCCTTTCTCTTTCTAGTTTACATTTCCTCCTTTTTCTTAAAGGAATATGTCTTAAGGGGCCACTGAGGGTCTGAGCGCATTTTTTTTTTTTTGTTTACCAATTGTGCTCATTTTTGGTGTACTATTAGAAGGTCATATAGAAGGAGCTGTGACGAAGTTTCAATAAAATTGGCCAAAAAGCAAATGAACCATGCAAGATTTACTGAAAATTCCTAAAAATTCCACTTAAGAGAGACGTTCGCCGAAGTGGTAGTTGGGAAAGTTGTTTTGACACTTCCTGCTGATAGAACACTTCTAAGTCTATCGTCTCAAGTGTACTTATTCTGTAATAAAGCTTATCTTCATTTTAAAAAAAATATAGTTTGTAGGTTACTTGACATTTAGCAAAATATCTGACTTTTATCCCCACACAAATCTGAAAATATTTGGGATACTTCAAAAAGGAAAACATTTTATTGTAAAGCAATCATTCTTCTATGTTTATTGTGAAAATCACGTCAATTCTTTCATTATTAATCATGCACTGCCCTCACAAAGGTAAATAAGTTACTTTCGAGATAATGGCCGAAGCCGCGGCACCCCGAGGCGTCAAAAAAAAAAAAATCCCGAAAAATACTTGTTTTTCCACTGTTTTCACCATATACGAGTGTCTAGTGCAGTTTACCATCGCTAGCTCCGTTTTCTCTCACACCAGGATGTGAGAATGAGAAGAAACAATCCATAAGGGCGATTTTACCATCCCACTACCAGCGGATAGACCGTCATATTATGCCACATAATATTTATTCTGGTGTGTTTTTTATGTTTCTATGCTATTAATATGTCGCCTTATGTCATAATAGATGAATTGTAGTAAGTAAATAAACATTATTATTGATATTAGCGTAAGAAAAGAACAATTTGTTGGCTGGTGTGGGCTGGCCGCTACATCGTAATTTATGGCCTGTCAGCACTTCTTATCCGAGAAGGGAAGAGAAGGCTCCTGATTGGTTCTAAGGCCATATTAGCCCCTCCCACTCTCCTATGATATCAAATGGTGAATTTGTATTATATTAGACATAAAAATATAAGAAATTGATAGAAAAAAAAACAAAAAACGGAATATTTTTTTTTTTTTTTTTGCCGCGTCAGCGCGCATGCCATGACAGACGCCGACACCATACCTGTTACAAATTACTATAATTCATTGTAGAAACATCGTATAATGATGAGAATTATACGAGGGTGATGCCAGAAAGATGAGCTATTTTTTGATAAGAAAAAATTAAATTTTCGTATTTTTTCGATTTTTTTTTTCTCAGCGCGCACAGACTGTCAGAGGCATACCTCGAGTGCCACAGAGTTAATCTGTTCTAGACATAGGTTGGGATCTGTGTTGCTTAGGCTATCTTCCCAGTTTATATCATTTAGGACTTGGTTTACTTGGTCCCACTTTATGGTTTTGTTATTGAAGTTGAATTTGGTGAAGGCTTCCTCGTGACTGATCACATTTTGTCTGGGGCCCCGCGCATACATGCCTGAACCTCTATTATGTTGTGATCTCAGTATATTGTTTTTGATATGGTGACATTTCGTATCAAATCATCATTGTTAGTGAAGATGAGGTCCAGTGTATTCTCCAATCTTGCAGGCTCTATTATTTGTTGGTTTAAGGTGAATTTGGTGCAGAGATTTAAAAGCTCATGTGTGTGCGAGTTTTCATCTGCAACAACATTATTTGCTATATTTCTCCATTTTAGGTGCCTTAAGTTGAAATTCCCCAGGAGCAAGATGTTGGGGGCAGGAGCTGGATACCAAACGAATTTGTTCCCATAAGGAATAATGTAAATTAGATTAATTCGTTTCAGACCCCAAAAAAATGCACTTACAAAAGCACTTACAAAAATACACTTACATAATTGTTCGAGTTGGGAGCTGTTCGTATGCCGAGGTACCACTGTATCTGAAAGCATTCACTTCTTCCATACTCCCTCAGAATTAGTGTGGGAAATTAAATTATCACCCAGAATCAGTTCATGGGAAATTTAATTATCACTCAGAATTAATCTGGAAGAAATTAAATTGTAACTCAAAATAAAATATCAATCCATGGGAAACTGAATCACATGCAGGCAACCTTTAGCCATTAAATCTTAAATGTCTAATATAAGATGTAGCTGTTGAGGAGGATTGACCACACAATATAGGCAAGAACAGCACTTGCTTATGGAGGTACACATGATCCTATGTCTAGCTCTTATACAATGCCATATTTATTACTCTTGCTTATCCTGATTCTCTTTGCTAACAGAACATCTTAAATGATGGATGCTTTCTAGTATACAGTGGACCCCCGCCTAACGAGCACCCCGGAAATCGTACAATTATGTAAGTATAATATTGTAAGTGCTTGTGGAAGTGTATTTTTGGGGGTCTGAAATAGACTAACCTATGTGACATTATTTCTTAAGGAAGTAAATTCGTTCACTAATGGCACTTGAGTAGGCTTCTGGAATGAATTTTGCTCGTTAGGCGGGGGTCCACTGTACATGTTTATTTAATCATGAATTAATCCATAAATGCACAATATTTATTGTCTGCACCTTTTAGAAAATGATGAAATTTAAATTGAATTATAATATATGCAGAAACAGTAGATCCATGAAACAGTCTATTCAAATACAGTATGTTTTTATTGATGTCTAAATTTGAGTGGTAGACCATTTGGTCTATGTTGTCCATGAAAGCATTGTCATGAAAGAAGGAAAAAAGGACAGTTCCTGGGGAACATTGTACAGATACATTGTAAAGATGTTTTGCAGTCTTGTATGTATAAGTAACAGGCCTTCTGTAAAACTACCCTAGAACACTTGGTTATTTTCATGTCTTATTTATACTACTTGAAGGTTAGGCAGGAAAATAACTGCACTTAAAAGTTAGTTGAAAAAGTGGTTTGTTGGGTTATCTTAGGACTGTAATGTATCTACTTTCATGGAACTGAAGCTAGAGAGTGTGTAATAATGAGTGTGGTTTCTTTAAGTCATATTACCTTGGAGGGTTAGAAAAGTAATGCTTGATCTAATGTATGGGAGATTTTTATACTACGTAACATTGAAGTGGAGCTTTTTTAGAAGATTTCAGGGCCATGATAAAGTATTATTGTTTTAATATGGCTTTTGGTATTTACTGTAAGCTATTATTTTTGGTCAGGACACATACCAATTGAATTTATTTGTTTTGTGCATTTTGAGTCCCTTTTTGTTCATGAATCTAATGATTGCATTTCTGTATTTTGTATGCATCTGGGGCTATACTGTATAATTTATAGGTGCCATTTGATTTTATGTGGTGCTTAGCATGGCTCTGAGATGCTTATAGTTTTGACACACTGGCATGTCTTTGTTTTCTCATGCAGATCAGTATTATTGATAGTAGTGTCCCTGCTGATGTTAATGTGTTTATCTGGATTACCAATTTATGCTTTTAATGCAGTTTTATTGGTACAGTACCACTGTATAAACAGTCTCCCTCTGCACATATGGAAACTCATATTAATGAGAATCCATATAAAGTGTAGATAAATATTGTACAAGAAATCTTAACATTTTCTTTAAATATAATACTATAAATCAGTTAAAAACGATACTTGCAAGCATGGTTTGAAAAGAGAGTTGATATTATTTAGTATGAATCTTTATTATGTACTTCATTATTGTAAAATAACATCAACTCTCTTTTTATCCCCTAGGTGCTGAGCAAGCTGCAAAGGACGTTTTCTCATACTTGTGATAGCCTCGCTAGGATTGCACATCCAGGCAGTAAAGCCTTGTACATTGATCATTTGCTTGTGGAAAACCATATACGTACTGTATAGGAAAAGACTTTGTTAAATATATTGAAAGAAAGCTTAAGAAAGGACATTTTTTATATTCTGTAAATATACAATATTGACAAAATGTCTTTACGGGAAGGAACTCGTGGAAAGAAGATATCAGTACTACACATGTTGGGAACATGGGAAGGGAAAATTGAAGGCTGCAACTGTCCTTCTTGCAAAGAGTGTGATGCTGGAGAAAAGAATTTGGCATTGACCTCAAAAAGTCCCTCAAAAGTGTTAAAATCTCTGAAAGGTTCCAAGCCAGTGACTAAAAAAGTTAGTATTAAAGTTAAAACAACAAAGGTAATAGTGGATAATAACAAAGAAGAATGTGTCTCTGGGAAGAAGGTATCTCCCAAAAAAAACATTTTACCGAAAGTTGCAGCTACTACAAAAAATGCCAGACCTGAGGTAACTTCATCCAAAACTGTGGAGAACAGTAATATTTTTGATACTGTTGACCATACGAGTGATAGGGAAGACTTTGAAGGCATGAAAAATATAAGTGATGATTGCATTAATAGCAATATTGCTGCTGTTCCATCAGACTGTAACAACTTTGAGGTAGACCCTACTTATGTCTGTGATACAGCTGTGGACATTGAGGAAACAAAGGATGAAAATGCAAAAGAAATTGTAGGTAGAGAGAGGGTAGTAAAGGCTGAAATAGGAGAGAGGGTAGAGTGCAGTTCGCAATCAGATAGGTTCAGTAATGTAAAAGCTGACAATTTTGCAAAATGGAATGTGAAGCCTTTTCTGGAGGCTAACACTGTGAATAGACAGGAGGCAAAGAGGATAGGGTGTTTGTTGAGTCTGTTAATATAAAGCAAGAACTTGAGTCTTTTAAAATAAAACAAGAACCTGAGGAGTACTTCTCTGATGAAGAGGAAGTTGAGAAAAATGCACGAGGAAAGCATCAGTTGGATGTGAAAAATGAATCCCGGATTAGTAAAAGAGCAAGAATGGTTACATCAGAAATAGAGAATATTTATGCAAAACCACGAATGATCTTCACAGGTAGAGGTGTTGTGAGAAAATTTGAACCAGGAATAGATAGAACTCCAAAATCTAAAAGAGGTAGAAAATCAAACAAACCTGCTGTACCTGTAAAAGTGAAACAAGAACCCAAGGATGTGGAAGAAAATGAGGAAGAGGAGAGTGAATTGGACCAACTTCAAAGAGCTTTGTCAGAAGCAGCTGAAAGCATAAGCGATGTTGGAGAAGAGCTTCTGGATGCCCTTCATGAATTTGGTGAAGAGCCCAAAAAACCTAAGCCCAAAAAAAAACCAAACACCCTATACAAACGGGTTGATAATGATGGTGACAAATATGTTGAGTGTAACATGTGCTTCAAGATGCTCAAAGAATCATCAATGAAGCAGCACTATAAGACACATACTGGAGAAAAGCCCCACACATGTGATGAATGTGAAGCAAGATTTACAAGGAAAGGAGATGTAGAAAGACACAAGAGATTAGTCCACAAAAATCAAAAGCCCTTTAAATGCCAAAAATGTACCAGAGATTTTTCTGATAGAAAAAATTTAAAGGCTCATTTACAGAATCACGACAAAGCTATATACTATGCTTGCAATACATGTGGGTTTAAATTTGGTAAAGAGAGTATTATGAAAATCACATCCGTTATATTCATCCTCTTGCAGATGGAAGTGTACCAGTCTTTACTGATGTGGATGATGATCTTGCCACAAAACAGCTCAAACAATTAGAAATGGAAGAGCAGAAAGAAAAAAAAATCAAGGAAGAGCCTAGTAACAGAAATCGAGATATGAGTTCGCATGAGGATGAGGATGATAATCATGATGATGAAGAAGAGGAGGAGGAGGAGGAGGAGGAGGAGGAGGAAGATGGAGATAAGGACATGGAAATAACTGTTTCTGAGGATCAAAGTATAATTGCAAAGAGAGGTGTACTCATTAAAAAAGAAGAGGATAATGATATCCAAGATAATGTGAACATTCAAAATCAGGAAGAAGAGTTAGAAGAGCAGTTTACATCTGAATTATCAGGGAAAATTAGTGACAAGTCTTTGAGTTCTCTGAACTGCCTAAAGACTCCAGTAGGCACTGATGTAAGGGTATCAAAGGGAACACTAAGTTTTACACAGACAGTTCCAGATACAGACTCGCAGGATGAAGAGCTGGTAAACAAAGTAATTGCAGCTGCAGTAAGTCAAGCAACTAATACAATTGAAAGTCTCCAGACAAAAGCTGGTGCAAATATGTCTGGGAATGATGTAGGTGATGAGGAAGATGAAGATGAAGAAATTATGGATGATGCTGATGATATTCAGGAAATACTTGATTCTAATTATGAAATACTTCCAATTGCACCAGTGCAGAAGCCAGCACAACTACCTACAGAAATCCACATAAATGCATCTGTTTCTGGACAAAAACGAAAATTCATAATTCAGGTTCCACCAGGAAGCAATCTAAATGTACAAACTCCAGAGGGAATGGGGATGATTGTGAACATGGTGAATCAGCTGTGCTCAGGGAAGGAACTGGATGGTCCTATAGAAGTTGTAATGCACAACCCCAACACCAGGACCATTTCTCTTGACTGATAAGGTATTCATGTATTAATATTTAAGTAAATTTTATTGGTACAAGAGGTGCAGTGAATGTTTTGACCCAAATACTTGCAACAGGAAGTGAACCCTTCTGGCATGACACTAGAGTCTTTACCAATGTCTGGGCTGCCACATCATTTAAATTAAGTGCACAGTATTATTTTTTGTACAGCACACTCCACTAGTTAATAAGTAGTGCAGTGGCTGAGATCGAATGATACTCACCTGGTCTCACAAGGAACTGGAGTCACTCCTTCCTTGAATGAAGCCTGATTACTTTCCACCCTTCTCATTATCCAGGTGCTGTATAAGTTATGGGTTCCCCACATATTTAATAATAATCTGGTGTACTGACAGATGGTTTTGCCTCCTGGAAGAAGAATTTGAATTGAAACACATTAATAATGTGCTGATTATTTTTTTGCATATGAACTATGCATTGTTTGGTACTTGTTATAAGTCTAGAACTTTTTTTCATTCCTTTGTTCAAAACTTGCAAATATGGTATATGCTTCAAATTACACCGAAATCACCATTAAAAGCTAGCAGAGATATATTGCTTAAGTTTGCCTGAGTTGCTCTGCATAACTATTAGCTTTCTGCTTGAAGAACTATATGTCACCCATCTCTGTATAAATATTGTATCATGCTAAAATAATATATTATTATTATTACTATTATTAATTTTTATTTTATTATTATTTACGACAATTTGACATTACCCATCTCTGTCTGGTATCCTTAATTCAGGTCTTGGTGGATGGTCCACTATTTCTATTTTTTATTTTGAAGGCTAATTAATTGCACATGCATATATCATCTTGACACATTCAATTTAGTTCACTTATACAGTACTGTACATGAAATTTATATATCCTCTAGCAAAAGACAAAAATATTTTAAACCTTAATACATTTTAATCCTCAAAATGTAGCAAAGGCTACAGTAAAAAAAAAAAATCCTGATAATCGACTATGTAGAAGGAATCAGTACACTATACAAACCCTGCAGTATACACACCTTACAACACCCTTCAGTATGCACTTCCTACAAACACTCCGCAGTATACACACCCTACAACATCCTGCAGTATACACATCCTACAACACCCTGCAGTATACACACCCTACAACTCCCTGCAGTATACACACCCTACAACACCTTGCAGTATACACATCCTACAACTCCCTGCAGTATACACACCCTACAACTCCCTGCAGTATACACACCCTACAACTCCCTGCAGTATACACACCCTACAACTCCTGCAGTATACAAACCCTACAACACCCTGCAGTATACAAACCCTACAACACCCTGCAGTATACAAACCCTACAACACCCTGCAGTATACACACCCTACAACTCCCTGCAGTATACACACCCTACAACTCCCTGCAGTATACACACCCTACAACTCCCTGCAGTATACACACCCTACAACTCCCTGCAGTATACACACCCTACAACTCCCTGCAGTATACACACCCTACAACACCCTGCAGTATACACACCCTACAACTCCCTCCTGCAGTATACAAACCCTACAACACCCTGCAGTATACAAACCCTACAACACCCTGCAGTATACACACCCTAACACACCCTGCAGTATTCGACAAAAGAAGCATACCCATAAATTGTCAAGTTGCCAGAGCTACTAAAGTTGTGCACAAATCCTTTATAATAATTAAAGATTTAGTCAGTTACTTGGTTTTTAAATATTATTTTTGTTTTGATTATAGCTAGTTGTATCATGCTTTATTAAAGTTGGTTCAATGTAGAATCTTTCCAGTATTTATTTACTGTACTGTACTTAACTATGGTAGACAACTAGGAAGACTTATTGGCATTTGCTAATTAAGTTGACAGTTAACATTATGAAATTTTTTAAGAAAAAAAATTGTTTCTGAAGCTGATAGAATATATTGTTATAGACCATGGTAAGGTGAGAATTACATTGAAATTATTAAATCAGGAGAATTAGATTTTAATATTTTCAAAGATGTTAATTTTAATATAACAGTAATGTTAGGTCATGATGGACTTATGCTATCAGTATGTTTTGCAGTATGCTGTATATATATGAGCATTAATGGGGGAATTTTATAGAGATATGCAGTCTACAATATTGAGCATGTAGAAATGACAGAATCTATATATTACTTTGTGTTAATACTGTATTTTGAATATTTACTTTTATAAGTACAGTACTGTACATTAGTATAAGAAATTAGTTATTATGTAAATTACATGTAATATAATGTGCAGCATTTGTTGCTGTTTTTGTTAGTACAGTGATGTGTTATCCTGTGCTGTATTCTACTGTATTTTTTATGCATGTAATTTGAAAACCATTTAGAAATTTGCATAAAGAAAATAGGTACAAGTACAAATATTCATCTGACAGATTAATTAATTATCGGAAGTGTGAATTTATAAGATTATTGTATATGACTATTAAATAAAGTTTGTAAATTAAGATAAAGAATTTTCATTTACAGCATTAGTTTGAAAAATATTGCTGAAAAAAACTCAGCATTATTGTTGTGTATGTGGAAAGTTTAAGATATGTAATAAAGGTTTACAATGAGGAATGTGTTTTGACAACCAAGTTGAATAAGGTGAATATTTGCTATGCAAAGATTTGTGATCTTCATTGATGCCTAGGGTCACGCCAGCTGGGATCCTCACTACACGGTTGTACCATAGATTAACTAAGCACTACCCCCATGAGGTACAGGTGGCCATCAGTAATCAGGCCCTAATTTCGGCTAGCATATTTCAAATTTCCAGGGTCGCCACACCAATCTGCTGCTACTGTTTGGTGGCACTACTTGCTGTATAAGTTATTCCAATTTCTTTTTCTCCATTTATTGTTATAACCTGCTCACATTTAGCCCTAGCCATGGTTCCAATGAATAAAAGAAATGCTTCTCGTTGTGAAAAGCATACACTGTATGTTATCCATAAAAGATAAGGTGGCTTTGAAGCCACTGTCTATCACCATGAGCTCGGCTCACTCGGATAAGTTGTGACTCGTAAATTTGGGCCTACATATGACAGAATAGCGGTTCATAATAAGAGGGGTCTGGGATAGTGACAGTTTGGAGGGACCATTCTAAATAGATTTACTGTTATGTAGAGCGCCTCTGCAAAGACAGTGATTATGTACGAGTGAGGTGAAAGTGTTGATTGATGATGAAAGTATTTTCTTTTTGGGGATTTTCTTTCTTTTTGGGTCACCCTGCCTCTGTGGGAGATGGCCAACTTGTTGAAAAAAAAAAAACCTGCAACAGTGTTTTTGGTGTAAAACAGCGACATTGCGGTGTATTTTTGTATGGTTTTTATGGTTGTATTCTCATTTTTATGGTCTCATTTGAGTAGAAGATGTATGTATTACAGAAATAGATATGATTTTGATTGGTTTCACAATGGAAAGTACCTTGAAATTGAGCTCAAAGTAGCAGAAATGTTCAATTTTTGCAGATGTTTTTTGCAGATGTTCAAGAGTAAACAAATGACGTCACCGTCGAATATGTGTCCAACTGACCAGTCTAATACAGTCATGAATGGCTTGACATTATTTATACAATTATTACAACAATGCAGTAGTCTACATAACAGTAAATCTATTTTTTGTGTGAATAAAAATTCAAAATGGAAAGCAAGCGTAATATAAGAGGGGCCTGGAGACGTGACTAATGAATAGAGAAAATATTATTTTAGTGCCAGGAATGTCTGCATTGTTTATTCCGGACCCTATTTTGAAATTGGCATCTCTTGAAATTTGTGTGAAATTGGCCAAATTACTGATTTCTGACCACTTTATTGGGTTGAAATAGGTAAATGGGCAGTTTCTTGTATTTAACCTGACATCAGAAGGAATACTAGCAAAATAGCTATGAGTTTGGTAGATTGGAACAATGGAATGGGCCAAAAATAGGGAGTAAAATGGGTGAAATCACCGATGCGTAAATATTGAGGTTGGGTTAAGTGTATTGTAAACTAACCACTGTAATCTGGAAAAATCACTAATCTGGCATGCTACAGGTCCTGACGATGCCAGATTAGTGATGGTCAACCTGTAATTGTTTTCCTCGTCTGGAAATTTGCTTACCCTTAGAGCTGTGGTTCTTCATTGGGTAACATAAAGCCTGGACTATTCATTTTGCAGTGTCTAAAGCCTATAAAAAAAATTAAATATGATAATTTGCTTTATTGAATTGCTTCATAAAACCTTTATGCTGTATGACTAATTTTTTTTTATAGTAATATAAAATATTTATTATGCTCCCAAGATAAAAATACTATTTTGGTAGTCTACATCAACTAACCTAGCCTTGGGCAACAAGCGATTGTGGCGAGTGGATAGAGATGGAAGGAAGAGGAGGTATGAACATTATGACAATTATATAATGACTTGCCTAAATGAAAAAATATGAACTCAGACAGTGACATATTTCCATTGGGGTCCTTGTATTATACTATACAAGGGCCCTGATGTTGGTGAAGGGCTCTTGATCCAAGGAATTTGTGCTACTCATCTCCCGGGTTAAACCTGATTGCCTCCCATTTCCTAGGTGCTGTATGACAACCCACAGAATGGGTGTGGTTTGAACGCATGGTAAGTGAGTCTTAAAACTCCAGGTCAGTGTGTAAGTCACTGGGACAGCTGGCTGTATGACCCCTGCAGGTATAGAGCTTTCCCCCTAAATATGATAATAATCACAGCTAATGCAAAACTATAATTTGTTATACAGTACTCTTATTTTACTAATGAAAAGCTATATAAAAGAGGCCATTGCTGTATAATCCATGCTGGTTTAGCACTCTTTTTGGCATTATGATCTTAATAATATTCAATAGGTAATGTTTTATAAAGAACGTTAGTAAAATCTTGTCATGAGCCCCTATAAGTTTAGTGCTTCCCTTTGAACATAATAATATAATAATAATAATAATAATGCTGGTATATTAACAGTAAAGAAGGGAATGTATGAGAGTATAGTGGTATTAACCACTATGCCATATCTCGTGTCATCTGCATGCCTCTGCAAAGACAGTGATTATGAGTGAATGATGGTGAAAGTGTTGAATGATGGTGAAAGCATTTCTTTCTTTTTTGGGCCACCCTTCTTTGGTGGGAGATGGCCGGAGTTTTGAAAAAAAAGTAAGTAGTATATACAGAAATTTTAGGAAAAAAATTGGTAAGTTGGGGTGACTATAGGGAAAATGCATTATCCAGTACATTGTAATTTTGGGAACATTCTAAAATTATTATAGAGATAGTGCAATAAACATACATGTATGTACTATAATTGTGAATAGTTATAGTACTGTATTTCCTTTCTAATGGTTTAATATTATTCAGCAGATGTTCTTTAGTGTATGGCTTTGTTCAGCGGCCCCTCTCTGGAAGTAAAAAACTACAGCAAGTTGTTTGGGTAAATATCGGCAGACATGCCTTTGTACAGACCTGCCTCAACCTTCTGTGGTTATGTGGGTTGGCTCGTGTGGGAGCACTACGCACGCTGCTCCTCAGCGAGCATGCTGATATTGTTGTCCTAGCAGTCTGGAGTGCTGTTCTTAAAGGTAAATGATGAAAAATTGACTTACTCACTTTTGAATGTGATTGAGCAGTGCCATACTACATGTGCTCCTTAACTTACGATGGGGTTACGTTCCGATGAACCCATCGTAATTTGAAAATGTTATGAGTCAAATATGGATATGATGAATTAAATAAATGACTGTCATTGAATAAGCAAATAAACATAGTATAATTACTGTAACTAACTAAATACCAATATTGAAAAGTAAATAAATGAATACAAGCTTATCCTATCTATTACTATCACTACTGAATGTGCATCGCTATCGCACCATCATGAAGTCAAAATATCATAAGTCGAACCATCATAAAGTGAAGAGCATCTGTATATTGCTTTATTTGCTTTATTACTCCCCTCAAGGAAGGTTCCTTGACGCTGGTGAGGGGCTCTTGATCTAGGGAATTGGACCTGCTCCAGTTCCCTGAATTAAGCCTGAATACCTTCCACATCCCTTCACAGGCGCTGTATAATCCTACGGGTTTAGTGCTTCCCCTTCATTATAATAATATTAATGCTTTATTACTTGACTTCCGCCCATCTGTGTCCAACCTGAATAAGGCTATTTACTGTGTACGATTAAAAATGAACAGGATGGCTGGGATGTGGCAGTTCAAAGAGTCTTTTCAGTGAGAAAGAATAATTTGACTAATAATTTTTCCAGGTATTGGTGGTCCAGGGAAGCTACGAGGCTCATTATGGTTTGTACTTGGTGTTCTGTCTCTGGTTTTGTTTGACAATGACCTATCAAAAGCAACAGAACACCCAGAGGGACAACAGCATCATGGCATCAGTCATTTACTCTATTATCTCTTAGCCTGGACTGGACTTTCAGATCATGAGGTAATTAATATATGGTATTCTCCTTTTAGCAAAGGGCTAGTAACCGATTCTCCTGTATATACAGTGGACCCCCGAGTTTCGGTCATAATTCATTCCAGAAGGCTGCTCAAGTGCCATTACCGAACGAATTTACTCCCTTAAGGAATAATGTCAAGTAGGTTAGTCCATTTCAGACCCCCAAAAATACAGTTACAAAAGCACTTACAATATTATACTTACATAATTATATGATTTCTGAGGTGACCGAAACTCGGGGGTCCACTGTATTTCTAAGTTTAAAAGGAGAAACTTTCGTTTTTCCTTTTGGGCCACCCTGCCTTGGTGGGATACGGCCGGTTTGTTGAAAGAAGATTCTCCTTTTATTTTGTTTTCTTTTTAAATTTGTGTATATTCATCAGGGCAAATGCTCACCCCATGGATTGTTTGCACAGATACGTTTTATTAAAGAATCTGATGTACTTTACATAATAGAGGTGTTACATGCACTTCCAGGGAGGTATTGTAGTGCTGCTGCTAACACTTTGTCTTCAAGCGTATGTTAATAATGGTGGACGTCGCCTGGCTGTTGATGTTGGTGGGTCGAAGCGTCTGCATGCTCTCACAGCTATTGTTTCTACTATTTTCCTCTGTCCATTTGCCTTCATGATTTGGCTTACTCAGGTATGTGGAAATTTGTACTAGAACAATATTCAATACTGAGTCGAATTATAGTTTAAATGTCATGTCTGAGAGTAATGTGTACTGTAACTATTATGAAGTTAGTTTAATATCTTTATTATGCACCCCCATACCCATCCTAATAACTATTATGAAGAAAATTAAAAGTGTTTATTGGTATGAAAGAGTAGAGGAGTTATTGAGATAGTTTAGTTATGTATAGGAAGTTTGCAGGAGGAGGATAAGTTAAGTAAGAGAATGTATATACTATCTGGAATGGAAGGTAAAAGAGTAAGGGACTTCCAGTAAGTAAGTAAGTTTATTCAGGTATACACAAATACAGTTACATAGATTATCATACATAGCAGCATATGTGTAGAGAACCTAGGATAACCCAAAAAAGTAAGACAGAGTGACTTATTTCCATTGGGGTCCTTTGCCAAGGAAGATTTGAATGATGTTAAGGTTTTAAGAGGTAGAGTTTTGAGGTTTCAGCATGCATGTGGCAGAATGTTAGGTCAGAGTGAGCACAGGTGACATTTTCAGGGTTTTAAATGCTATTGGAGTAAGTTGCATGATATCTGTTCAGGGATTCAGGGGCTATGGTTAACTGGTTAACTGAAGTTGGCGAGAATATTGCAGTCTGGTGGGTCATCATTGGATCATGTTGTCTGTATTCTTTTGGAAAGACAGCTAGAGAGTGAGTGATGGTGCATATGTTTTCTTCTCTGCTTCAGTCTTCCTTGGTGGGAAAATGTCAGTTTATTAAAAATCTTGAGTTTTCTACTTATTTTTATTTTTTCTTAATACAGTGGACCCCCGGTGTTCGTGATGCTCCAAACTCGCCCTTGTATGTAAGTGTATTTTTGTAAATGCTTTTGTAAGTGTATTTTTGGGGGTCTAAAAGGACTAGTCTACTTTACATTATTCCTTATGGGAATAAATTTGTTTGGTAATGGCACTTGAACAGCATTCTGGAACGAAAAAATCACGAAAACCGGGGGTCCACTGTATTTTGTAATTTTCCTTACACTATCAGATATTTTATTTGGTGGATGACAGTCAGTGTATGCCAGGGAGGTAGGTGGTGGTTTTCCTGGGAGGGCAGTCCCAGATTGGTGTCCAAGCTGATGGTGAAGGACCAAGGAGTGGTTGATTTGCCTGGGAGGTGGATGAGTTACCTGGTATCCTTGCGAGGAAGGGCATAGTCCCTGGCTAGCAACTGATGGGGAAAGACTGGGTAGGAGGAACCTTATGGGAAAGCCCATAGTCCCTGGCTAGCAGCTGATGGGGAAGGACTGGGTGGAAGGAAGGTGTTGCCATAGACCCAGGGGCTGGTGACCCTGAAGGGTAGGACTGGCAGGCTACATCCTCCTCTCTTTTTCCTGACTCAGCTTTCTGTATTCTCACCTCAACCATCTTCCTTCTTACCAATGCACTGCCCTCACCAGTCCTTGCCACACTGTGTGCCATATTCTCATACATGTAATCCTTTCAGTTATCAGTGAGATAGTGGAGAGCATATCTAAAGTGTATTGTGTCAGATTGGGAAAGATAATGGGAGAGGGAGGGAAGGAATGGGAGAGTGGGAGGGAGGGAATGTGAGAGAGGGATGAAGGTAAGGGAATAAAAGAAAAGCAGTGGGAAGGAGGGAAAGAAAGAGGAAGGGAACAGAGAGGAACTCCTCCGAGTACTTCAGTATAATATGCAATGTTTTTAATATCATTGTTGAAAAAGATACATAGTACGTACAGTGGACCCCCGGTTTACGTATTGCTCCATACTCAAACAATTATGTAAGTGTATTTTTGTAAGTGTATTTTTGGGGGTCTAAAAGGACTAATCTAATTCACATTATTCCTTATGGGAACAAATTCGTTTGGCAACGGCACTTGAACAGCATTCTGTAACGAATTAATTACATAAACCGGGGGTCCACTGTATATGAAATTAGATATGGAATATTATAATATGGGTGTTTGTGGGGAAAATAGGTCCAAGTTCTACATACATGAGTAATAAATGATTTTCAGAAAAGCATTTATGTTATAACTGGGGGCTTACCAGAACTCTGTTCAGTATTTCTCCTAACTTATAATATTTGTATTGTTAATATTTCTCAGTCTGTAAAGTATGCAGACTTGTTAATAGGTATTATTAACAGGATCTGATATTGCAGGACACACCTAGCCCAGGGGCTCTGCAGTTTCTGCCGCAGGCATTTGCTGTTGCCTTGTTTGTCTTTGTTTTACATTATTACATTGATGCTGCTTGTATTCAGAGGTATGTGCAATACTTTCACTTGTGCTATTATAATGATAGATTCAGTTTTGGAAGACCATGAACCAGGGAGTTTTTTTCATTTGCATACAGCTTTCCAAATTAACATGTTTTGTTACAACCATTCTCCAGTATTATCAGATACAGATAATTGGTCTTTTTCAGAATCTGTTACTGTGTTATATATTATCTTGCAGGCTGGATATGGTTAGGACGGCAAGAATTGGCACTCTAGCCACCTTCTTTGCTGGCTTTCTTTTGAGTGCTGTTTGGAAGTATTCAGTGAGAAGCGAAAAAACAATACTGATGTTGTCCAAGAAAAATTTGACCATGCCTTTTCTGGAGGAGTCGCATTTAGTTTTATTATGTTATCTGCAGGTAAGCCTTACTGCCTCTGTTCTTCAGTCATTTAATGTTGATATGCTGTCTTCAGTGATGGGATCAATAATGTCCACAAGGGAAAAGGAACACACACACACGCGCGCACGCACGCACGCACGCACCCACCCCCTTCCTTCCATATATTCACAACATACCCAAATGGTATGTGTTAGCATTGGAGCTTACCACTTAATATGTAGCCTTTCAAAATGCACGGTATAACTACATTTAAATACATCATTGATGGATTTATGTACCATTCTGGATAGGCTTGTATGCTCCTCCTCATCTGTACTCCATACCTTAACCTAACTTCCAACAAGATCCTTGAAGGGGCACCGTACTTTATTTTTCTTACAATTCAGCTACAAACCATTCTGAAGATTGCCAAATTATCTTGGCTCACTTAAGTACCTTATTTTCCTGGCATCTTTGTTGCACTTCTCTATTATTTTTTCCTCTTCACATGGAGGGCTGTTAAAAAGTTTGTATCACCTTTGAAATTGTAATATATTGTTTCTATTTATTCATATTTTTCAGCCACCCTTCAGTTGACATCAAGCAAAGAACGGTGGCGAGGCCCAGGTGGCATGAGTGCTCTGCCTCTTCATGGGCTTCCTGGTGAAGCTCTGCACCGCTCACAGCCTCTCATCACATTCTTCACCACAACTCTCAGACTCATCCTCTCAAATCGAAACAGCCGCACCATCTTCTACTTTCTCTGTGTAAATCTGTGTGAGTAGTTAAGTTACTTGCTTCCTCTTCAGCCCACCTTCCTTCATCACCCACGTACTCCCTCCTCAACCCATCTTCCTTCACCACCTGCCTACTCCCTCCTCAACCCACCTTCACCACCCACCTTCCTTCATCACCCACCAAGTCCCTCATCACCTACCATCTCCCTCATCTCTTCTCTCTTTCTCTACTAACCTCCTTCCTCTGCCACCCACCTCCTTTCTCCACCTGTCTGTTCCCTCTTCCACTTTCCTCTGTTCCTCCTACCATCCACTTCTTTTCTTTTCCCTGCCCCTTTTACTCACTCCACCATTCACCATACACTTCTAAAACTGAACATAATTGTTATCACCAACACATATGGTTAATATGGTAGTTTTTCTTGTTACATTTTTGTTTAATGTTTAACACACCAGTCGTCTCCCATTGAGACAGTATTAGTACATACTATAATCAAAACTAAGTGCTAAACCCACCAGGGTCATACAGCGCTGCATTGAGACAGGGTAACCTGTAAAGAAGAAATGCTTTCATAAAAATTTTCTTCTTTTTCCATTTAGTAATTTATACAGGAGAAAGGGGTTACTAGCCCCTTGCTCCTGATATTTTAGCCACTTCTTATGACATTCATGACTTAAGGAGGAAGGAGTCTTCTCCACTTTTCTTTGGAGGTACACTATTCTCGTTTTTATGTAATTACTTGTTCCGTGCTGTTGGAGTGTGAGCAGGGTAATATATATGAAGGGATTCAGGAAAACTGGCAGGCCGGACTTGAGTCCTGGAGATGGGAAGTACAGGGCCTGCACTCTGAAGGAGGGATATGATATTGCAGTTTTATAACTGTAGTGTAAGCGCGCCTCTGGCAAGACAGTGATGGAGTGAATGATGGTGAAAGTTTTTGTTTTTCGGGGCACCCTGCCTTAGTGGGAGACGGCTGATGTGTTAATAAAAAAAATTGTTCCTCCTATAAATTTATTACAGCACAATCACTTGTGAGTTTTGACTGAATAGACCTCAGTTGTGTACTAGAATCACCTGTAGATAATATAGATTGACTACTGTATTAAAATCAATATTTAGTAATGAGTTGTTGATTTATGTATAATTTAGAATAAACATACTTACAGTGGACCCCAGAATACATCATTATTTAGTTCAAGAATGCTGTTCAAGTGCCGTTACCGAATGAATTTGTTCCCATAAGGAATAATGTAAATTAGATTAGTCCTTTTAGACCCCCAAAAATTCACTTACAAAAATACACTTACATAATTGTTCGAGTTTGGAGCAGTATGTAATCCGGGGGTCCACTGTATTTAATTTTTACAAATAAAGCTAAAATAATGCTAGTAATAGAAAGTAAGGATTTATTTTTCAGGTTTTACCTTTGTGGAATTTGCCTATGGAATGTGGACGAATAGCCTCGGCCTCATTTCTGATGGATTCCACATGTTGTTTGACTGCTCAGCTCTCGTCATGGGTCTGGTTGCCTCGGTGATGGCACGCTGGAAACCCACCAAAACATTTCCTTTTGGGTAGGGAATGCTACATTCTCTTTATATATACAATTTGAACTTGTTAATAGTGTGTGGATAGTTATTTTTACTTGTTTTTACTTATGATATTAGCTTATTTTTTTTTTTTTACACTAGTATGTTTCTAGGTCAAGAGCTGTTACCCTATCATCTTATTTCAAAGTTTAGCCCTCTCTAAGATATATGACAACCCTCCCTAGGATGCCAATCTACAGCAAATAACCCAGATACCTATTTACTGCTAAGTGAATAAAGGCAACATCTCCATGCACCCCAAAATCAAACTGACTCCAAGGAATTAGAACCATCTTTTTTTATTTTCTTGAATTGAATTTGATTGCCCCCCATTTCCCAGGTGCTGTATGACCCCTTTGGGTTTAACACTTTCTCATGAAAATAATAACAGTAAGGCAGTTATTAAGCGAGTGATGATAAATGAACTTCCTTCTATGGGTCATTCTGCCCTGGTGTGAAATGGACCATGTGGTAAAAACAAAATTAAATATATGAATAATAATGAAGTGAGAGTATTTTGTTTGACATGTCTTAATAGTGTGGAGAGAGATAATCAATATATATTTTAAGATGACTAAAAGTATTTAATACATTTTCTTTATACAGCTAAATTTGACAGTAAACCCTCCATTTAACAGACTTTGGAAATACAGAACAAAATCCGCTGGGCCAATAGATAGGGCAACAATAGACAAAATCCTTTGGTTACAGATTTGTTCATTGTTGTTACAATCACTGCAAAATAATATTTTCTCTATTCACCACAAATGCCATTACTGGTCACCCACTCCCCACCATTAGTCCATTAAATAGAGGGTTTACTGTGTTACAGACTCTCTGATAATTTCAATATTTTTATGATAATTTTACTAATTAAGGATGATTTTGATGTGTTTGCAACAGTTGGTTATCTTTAAGTATTGAAATGTTTTGCCTACACAGTAGGCTTCTTCAGTCAAGTAGAGCAGGTGTAGTAGTGAAGTAAAGATATCATCAGCCCATCAACCTTGGAGAAATAGTATTTGAGGGGGTCAGTCTCTCAGCCTCTGTATTTGACTGAAGAAACCTACTGTGTAGCCAAATTTTGCAAACAATAAAAATAGCCAACTGTTGCACATATGTCTTACTCATCAACTTGTCGGTATTTTGTACCACTTTCAACAAGGATTATTTTGTTGTTTACAGATATGGGAGAATTGAAGTATTATCTGGGTTTGTGAATGGACTTTTTTTAAGTGTGGTAAGGTCATGCAGTATTTCCAGTATGGTATTAACCTTAACCTTTATATGTTTGCATTTAATTACTTGTTTGCTTATTTAAGTTACCATGGGATGAGTTCTAGCAAAAAGCATGGGAATGCATGCAGTGTATGAGTCAACAAGTGTAGTTGAGAACAATATCAACTAATTCACTGTTGTTAAACAGTACAACTGCTGACCACATGATCAGCAGATAAGAGACCAGGAAATAGCCTACAAGAAGCTGAAAGTTTGTAGATTCTACTGGATTTGCAGAGACTTAGTCTGTAGTTAAAAGGTGCAAAGGGATCCTTGGGACCAAGGGAGCAGGAGACCACTCCCTCTTGGTGAGATCCTGGCTGACCAACACAGAAGGTACTTTTAAGCCTTCAAAACATGGCAAACTGTCCCTAGAAAACTCATAGGGATCCACATTTGTGAACAAGTCAACCCCTGCTTGACAAGCAGCAGTCAGGACAGGCTGTCTGGCAATTATAAAGCTAGTGAGTCAAGAATAGTAAATACCATAGTTGTTCTTTACTAGGATTCTTAGCAGAACAAAAAGAGAGTTACAAATCTTCAGGACTCCTAGAGGCTAAATAAAATAAATCACCAGCCATAGAAGGTATCCATTGAGCAGAAACTTTGTGTTGATGCTAGAGTATAATGTTGACAAATGGAGTTCTAAGTGGCACTGATCACGACAAGTGAATGTTAACGTGCTGAAATGTGAGGTAGATCCTACTGGGGCAGAGAATATATATAGCATTTCAAATGGGCCCCCATGTCTCCATTGGTGAAATATTTACACTGTACATTATAGGGAGAATAACATGCAGTATTTACATTTACTCATCCTAAGATGAAGGGTTGGAGGGAGGGTGTGAAAAAGGTTTTAAGTGGTAGGAGCTTGAGCACCAAGCAAGTGGGTGTAAGCGTGTTAAATTGAATCGAGTGGAGAGAACTGGTTTTAAGAATTTTATGTTCTGTTTGAGTGTGAGCAAGGCGTATTAATGAAGATATTTAGGGAAACTGGTTAGCTAGACTTGAGTCCTGGATGTGGGAAATAGAGTATCTGTAATCTGAAGGATGGGGATGTTGCAGTTTGGAGGTCATTTAAATTGTGATGTCTGCATACTTCTGGCAAGACAGCTATTGAATGAATGACAATGATTGTTTTTTTCTTTGTCACTACCTTGATAAGAGATGGCTTGTGTTGTAATAAATAATGTGTAGTGTTGATATAAATACAAACTAGTGTTTAAGATCATATGTTTTCTTACTTTTTTTGAGAATATTTTGTTATAAATTTAAAAAATGGCCACAGAGCCTTTATAACATATTGTAAAAATAAATGGGTAGGTGAATTTACTATTTTTAAAATATCAGGGCATTTCTTCCACAGATTGGCTTTATGGTTTTGTATGAGGCTGTTGGACGGCTGTGGGAACCTCCTGAAGTGCACACCGAGAGGTTATTAGCAGTCGCTGTCTGTGGATTAATAGTGAACCTTTTTGGCATTGTGTCCTTTAGGTATTGTAACTACCATATAAAGTAATACTTTAGTGAAGTGGGTATTTCATAAGAATTTTGCAGTTAGTTATTAAAATTATGAGACCATTGTGAAGATTCTATTATTGCAATTAAATTTGGTTCTAAATCAAGATATCACATGATTAAAAAGATAGTAATTCAGTTTAGAAATAATGTATTTGTGTATTTATATTTTGTAATTGGTCTTGTTCAAGTAATTTTACTTAATCAACATTCTGTGTATGATTACCATATGCAGAATGTTGTTAGTATAAGTAGATAGCAGGACTGCACTACCACAGTTGATCTCTACTCATGGTTTATCTTAACTGCATCTTCATTGATTCTACTTTTGTCATATATCCATGGCCTTACCAGAGCTGTGTTTTGGCAGCTCATCATTGTTTTAATGCAAGTCCATATGTCTTGACTCCCATGATCCACTAGGCTCTCTCAAGAAAGTCTCCATGTTCCACCTGCAGATGTTTTCATTGTCTCTCCCTCATCTTGTGTTTTGTTTGAATAGTTATACAGACTCATTGTCTTTTGAGTTACCATCATACCCGTGGGAGTGTGAGCAAGGTAACATTAACGAAGGGATTCAGGGGAATCTGGTTATACCTTTGATGAGTTCCGAAAAATTTTCTACTCCTGGAGCCCTGCCATAGGCCAGGCTCATTTGGTGCTTGTCTGTTCAACCAGACTGTTGCTGCTGGTAGCCTTCTGACCCACATATCCATCACAACCTGGTTGATCTGGCACCTGGTGAAGATATTTGCCCCAACAATGTTTCTGATATCTTCTGCATCCTGAATTCTGGAGATGGGAAGTACAGTACCTGCACTCTGAATGAGGAATGGGGGTGTTGCAGTTCAGAGAGTCAGTTAAACTGTGGTGTCAGCACACATCTGCAAAAACAGTGATTGAAGGAATTCTCTATCAATTACAAAAAATTACAAGATGTAAAAACGTTTGAATTAAAAGATTTTTTTTCACAAAATAGGTATGATACTTATGTCATAATATAATGAGACAGTGTCACATTTACAATGATCTATTGCTGTCAATAATATTTTTAGCAGTTTGAAAGTTGTATGAGTTTAGATTAATAAATAATATTAATTGCAGTCATACTCACTCGCACGGACATTCTCATGGCAGCAGTCACAATCATTGTCATGCTGGCAGTCAGGATCATCAATCTGGCTCACACAAACACACCCACAATGTGAATGCAAACATGCAAGGTAAATTGTATTACTATAGCTCACTTTACTGTAATGCTGTACATACTTTTATTCTTTTATAACTTGCTTATTTTACTAAATCTCAAGTCTTAGTACATTATATAAAATGTTAGAAAAACAACATTGGATAAATAGTTTACAGAGCATTTATTTAATACTGACCGTCTCCCATTGAGGTAGGGTGACCCGAAAAAGAGGAAACACTTTCACCGTTCTAATATTAATGTACATATTACGATTTGAGTGTATACATGTATAGAGTAAATATTTTAAATTTACAGGTGTGTTTCTGCACATATTAGCTGATACTCTTGGAAGTGTAGCAGTTATCATCTCATCTTTGCTCATTGACTGGTATGGATGGCTTATAGCAGATCCAATCTGCTCTCTTATCTTGTCTGGTCTCATCTTAGCATCTGTTCTGCCTCTGCTAAAGGAGTCTGCCTCGGTACTTTTGCTAAGGGTGCCAGCGAGCATTGAAGAAGCTGCCAAAGCATGTATAGAAAAGGTTAGTTTCTTATCTACTTTTTAATAATTTAAAGCTTATTTTTTGTTAACAAATTGAGAAATTTATTTGATTTTAGCAAAGTACAGTACATGTACAATATTTTGTAAAGTCTTTCTTCTACAGATCCTGGATATAGAACATGTTATAAGTTGTAAAGACCCACGCTTTTGGCAACATTCTGGAGACATGTATATATCAACAATAGTGGTGCAATGCAGAAGTGACATATCTGAACAACGAATTATTCATAATGTAAGTGACAGGATTACAAAATATTCATAATGTAAGATTGGTGAAGTTATGATCGAGTTTCACCACAATGAATTGTATATTGAACATTTGAACATTTTTGTGTAACAATGATGGTGATAATAATAATAATAATAATAATGGATTATGGCATGAAAGTGAATTTATTTAAATTTAATGACATATTAAAAATATTAAAACTTCAGCAATACATACAATCCATATTACATATTCAGGACAATTATGTTATGTACATGGTAAAGGGAGAAGGAAGGCAAGAGGGTGGAAAGGCAGAGAGAGAAAGAAGGTGAAAATAGAAATTGGAGATACGTATGTACCTTCCTTGACTGCCTTGGTGCAATTAAATTATCAAGTTTCATCAAGTATTTTCATGGATCTTATATTTTTCAGGTAACTGCAATTCTGCAAGAAGCAGGCTTCACTCAGGTGACAGTAGAGGTGGAAGTGGTGCCAGGAACTGACCCTGTGGTTGAATGTCCTCCATCACAGTGGGGATTGGGAACAGTAGTCAAAACTCAACCTAACCCCTATCCTAGCTGTATAAGAGCTATTTAGACTAGATTATAATCCAGATGCACTGTATAATTTATTTTTGTTAGAGTGGCAGTATTTTTCTAATGAACATTTGTTATTTTGTTATGTAAATTATTTTTGCTCTTCATGCTGATAGATTTTGCTCTAACTTCATAACAAAAAATTATCAAGCATTTTCCACTTAAGCATTGTGACCCAAGGACAGAATGTTCACCGTCGCTTGCTCTTCCCAGCCCGGTTTCGGAGTGCAGGCAATGTATTTCCCATCTTCCAAAACTAAAGTCTGGCTAGCTGATTTCCCTAAGTTTCTTATAGATATGCTCACACTCCAACATCTGAGGTGAGGAAAAAAGTGTGTACCTGGAATTTACCTGGAGAGAGTTCCAGGGGTCAATGCCCCTACGGCCCGGTCTGTGACCAGGCCTCATGTTGGATCAGAGCCTGATCAACCAGGCTGTTACTGCTGGCCGCACGCAGTCTAACGTACGAACCACAGCCCGGCTGGTCAGGTACCGACTTGAGGTGCCTGTCCAGTGCCTGCTTGAAGACAGCCACGGGTCTATTGGTAATCCGCCTTATGTATGCTGGGAGGCAGTTGAACAGTCTTGGGCCCCTGACACTTATTGTGTTGTCTCTCAACGTGCTAGTGGCACCCCTGCTTTTCATTGGGGGATGTTACATCGTCTGTCGAGTCTTTTGCTTTCGTAGGGAGTAACACTCGTGTGCAAGTTTGGTACTAATCCCTCTAGGATTTTCCAAGTGTATATAATAATGTATCTCTCCCGCCTGCATTCCAGGGAGTACAGGTTTAGGAACTTCAAGCGTTCCCAGTAATTGAGGTGGTTTATTGCAGTTATGCGTGCCGTGAAGGTTCTCTGTACATTTTCTAGGTCAGCAATTTCACCTGCCTTGAAAGGTGCAGTTAGTGTGCAGCAATATTCCAGCCTAGATAGAACAAGCAACCTGAAAAGTGTCAACATGGGCTTGGCATCCCTGGTTTTGAAGGTTCTCATTATCCATCCTGTCATTTTTCTGGCAGATGCGATTGCTAGTGTTATGGTCCTTGAAGGTGAGATACTCTGTCATGATCACTCCCAGGTCTTTGGCGTTAGTTTTTCGCTCTATTGTGTGGTTGGAATTTGTTGTATACTCCGATGAGATTTTAATTTCCTCACTATCTGGTATTAAAAGTTAACATTTCATTTATCTGATCTGAAACTTTACAAGTCACAAATAATAATAAATACATACTTGACAATGTACCAAGATCAACTGAAATGTTCAAATTCAGTTTCTATTTTACTGAATTCTTGTGAAACTGAATTAGTCTGATTTCTGATCTAACAAAGGGAACATCCAAAGAATGTTTGGACAGAGAAGTTTTCTTGACCCAAATAATTAAAGCTATCCTTCCCTTGGATGAAGCCTGATTACTTTCCATTTCCCATGTGCTGTGTGACTTCCTAAGAATTTAGTGCTTCCCATAAATATAATAACAAAATCGACTCTGAGAACGATAGTGTCTATGATGTTAAGGAGTTGAAATCCTGCGCTATGAAAATTGGGTGAGAATGCTGCTCTTTGGTGGGTTATCACTGAATTATGATATCTGACCCCTCGTAAATGTGTGTCTTTCCTTGGGATATGGTTAATGATTTAAAAAAACTGTGATAGCTATACCACCATATTGAGTATTTTATTAAATATCTTAATATTCCAATAGTATACAGAGATGTATTAGTTATATTTATTAATGTACTTTTTTAATATCTTCAATGGAATCCCCAATCTGCTATACAGTACTATACAGTGGACCCTCGGTTAACGAATACCCCGGAAATCGTGCAATTATGTAAGTATAATTTTGTAAGTTCTTGTGGAAGTGTATTTTTGGGGGTCTGAAATAGACTAACCTACGTGAAATTTTTCCTTAAGGGAGTAAATTCGTTCGGTAATGGCACTTGAGCAGACTTCAGGAGTGAAGTTTTTACGAAACTCGGGGGTCCACTGTACAGTGGACCCCCGGAAATCGGCCATAATTCGTTCCAGAATGTTGTTTGAGTGGCATTACCGAACGAATTTATTCCCATAAGGACAAATGTAAATTAGATTAGTTGTTTCAGACCCCCAAAAATACACTTACAAAAGCACTTACAAAAATACACTTACATAATTGTTCGAGTTAGGAGGTGGCCGATTTCCAGAGGTCCACTGTATAAATAAATAAATTTCTGTTTTTGAAAGGTGCACATTATTACAAAGTTAGGTGACATTTACTTAATACATTATGGAAAAAACATAGTTATGTATGTGGAGCATTTGGGGCATGTAAAATAGTAATATAATTAACTTTTGTAAATCTTTGTTAGATCAGAAATCAGACTAATTCAGTTTCAAAAGAATTCAGTAAAATAGAAACTGAATTTGAACATTTCATTTGATCTTGGTACATTGTCAAGTATGTATTTATTCTTATTTGTGACTTATAAAGTTTCAAATCAGGTAAATGAAATGTTAACTTTTAATACCAGATAGTGTGGATTTGTACTTTTATCCATTATAGATGTTTTTTTTACTTTAGTGTATGTACTGTAATAAAAATAACACTATTAATATACATAACATTATATGTATACAGAATAATATATAAAATTCACTCATAAATGTAAAGAAAGTAATAAGCAGATTATCGACTACAATCAGTGATTCTCACACAAACGTCCCTGATTTTTAGAAATATACCAAATAATCACACTTTTTATTTATGGTTCCTTTGCTTCTCACATTCTGTTTTCATTATCTGTTTATGTTGTGGATTGTAAAAATCACATGATTATAGTGGACGTTAAATAACCAATAGTAGTAGAGAGAGAAACAATGCAATTCAGTTCTGGGATGTTGGTCACTCCAAATTGGTACATATAGAGTGACCAAAGTCCTAGTGATTGCATCTTGTGTCTTTCTCCATTACTCAGAGATATCAGAGTGCATACCTTGATATCCTGAATAACAAATCCCTGGATAACCAGTGATCTACTCCATTGATCATTTCATATTCTTTTTATCAGTAGGCTTATCTTACAAGAATTACAAAATTTTCTCCCCTCCTCCCTACCTATCAATTAAACTCTTATTACATATCAAATACTGTTAGCAACTTAGCAACAATGAGAAGTTTAATGACTTTGACATTTAAGTAAATTTTTTAAAATATGTAGTACAGTGGACCCCCGGTTAACGGCCTGCTCCAAACACTAACAATTATGTAAGTGTATTTTTGTAAGTGCTTCTGTTCCTTATGTTAATAAATTTGTTCGGTAACGGCACTTGAACAGCATTCTGGAACGAATTATGGCCGTTAACCGTGGGTCCACTGTACATATATTTATGTGTGAATCATTGAGTGGAAGACCTGTCTGTTTCGATCAGTAGGCCTACTCCTCTACTTCATATTTTTTTGCTTTAACAAGATTATTATTTAACGTGGAAGCGTTACTCCTGAGGATCTGTTTTATTGTGAAATTGAAAATGTTTATTTCCTTGCAAAGCTTACAATGTGTGGTTTACATGTTATAAAATATTAATTACAAAAGAAGGCACTAGCATGCCTAGGCATTTCAGGCAGACTAATACTAATTCTTACTCTATATTGACATAGGTTTTATGTAGTAATGTAAATGCTTCCTTTTTTTGCTTCCTTCAGTCATTTACTATAAGAAATATTGAATCATAATACAATATGTATATAAAAAATTAAGAAATAAAGGTTATTGTTTCCTTTATCAAAATAATACAGCATTGTATTTTATACTGTAACTTTATAAAGAGATAAAGACATCACAATTGGTTTTTTTTACATCAAAATTTAATTTTATATTCAGCTATCTCCTTGTATGGATGCAGGAAATTTGTTCAAGAACATGCCTTTTCAATGCACCGGCCGTATCCCACTGAGGCGGGGTGGCCCAAATGGGAAAACGAAAGTTTCTCCTTTGAAATTTAGTAATATATACAGAAGTGGTTACTAGATGATGACTACATATATATCACTTTATATACTGTACTACTTGAAATTATGTTCAGTTACAAGTAATGCTTCATGGGATCACTCCCACGAGCCCTCCCAGGGCGGGGAAGGTGCCAGTGCCAGAGCTTGCTATCACCTGTAGCTCACAAGACTACCATTCCCACGAGCTCCCCTGGGGCGGGGAAGATGGCAGATCAGAGGCCTAGCTTCTCCCTATAAGCCCCGTGAGGGGTGGGAATGGGGCTAGGCCTTGTTACAGTTGGTCCCGAAGATGAGGGGTACTTGTACCCCCTCCCATGGGATACATAGGTCTCAGACACTCCCAAGACAGGGAGCCAAGGCCGGGTCACCATCTGGAAAAGACCCAGGCCAGGAGAGTACTGGCAAATGAAGAACAACAACAACAACAATTATTATGTGACTGAGCAATAATTTATGTAATGTGGTTAGAAAACTACTATAAGTAAAAACAAATCTACAAGGGTGTGCTGCTGGTGATGGACTCTTGATCCAAGAAATTGGAGCTACCCTTAAAAATGTGGCTTCCAAATTTAGTGGTTTAAATAAAAAATATTTTAACAATGCAGGTCACATGACCTGATCAGAAGTTTTTGACATGTATGTACTCAAGAGGTCATTGACAGTCAAACCAAAATACAATAGTTTCTTTCATTTTAAGACATGTAAAGAAAGATAATGAACACTTGCTGTAAGATAATACCAAATGCCAAGAAGCTGACCATCAACAGTATGCTAAAAGGACCTGGATTCAGTCTTGGGCAGGGTGAGATAACTGTCTAAAATCTCCTAGCACGTTGTGCCCCTGTTCACATAGTATTAGATAGGTACTGGTGATTAGCTGATTGTTGTAAGTCACATCCTGGGAAAGAGAACCTGAAGATCCCATTGGAAATAACCCATACTGGCTGACTTTCTTGAGTTTTTTTTTTTTTCAACAAGTCAGCCGTCTTCCACCAAGGCAGGGTGACCCAAAAAGAAAGAAAATTCCCAAAAAGATAATACTTTCATCATCATTCAACACTTTCACCTCACTCATACATAATCACTGTCTTTGCAGAGGCTCTCAGATACGACAGTTTAGAAGTCCCTCCAAACTGCCAATATCCCAAACCCCTCCTTTAAAGTGTAGGCATTGTGCTTCCCATTTCCAGGACTCACGTCTGGCTAACCTTGAGTTATCCTGAGATAATAGTTCTAGGGGAGGACCTAAGGACCCCAATGGAAATAAAAATACAACACGGGTCCTTCTTGGGTTATTAATCTTGCAGAGTTAATAACTAGAATAAGACTAGAAGAAAGTCTGGCCAGAGATGGCACCACTATTAGCAAAGGAAGGCTTGAGCCTCTACCACTTAGCACTTCAAAATATATAAGAATAATCGATTAAGCTAAGAGTATTCACAGGATATATACACTAATAGGTGTATGTCTTGATAAATATATATGTCGAGAGATTATTTCACTTTTGTCACCTGAGGCAACTAGTTTACTGTGCACCCTGTGCTTACCCTGTGAGCAGTAGCACAAAAGAAGAATATATTATTACAAAGGTCACACTGGGTCTTTATCAGATCTCACTGGGCATAGTTAACATCTTTGAAAGTACATAATAGTTATTTTATATGCAGTGTATTACAACTTCTTTACATAGCTAATCTACATGCTACAATATGGAGATATAATCTCAAGAAAGCTCAGTAAAATATTAAGACTGCTCTTTGGCAGATCATGGCCCTTAATTATAGTCTGCATTAAGTTTGTTTTACAGTTGAGATATTATTTTGTTGTGCAAATGATGAAAAACATAATCTAACCAAATGAAATCCACCTAACAGAACCTAAAGTTATTTATTACCACTAAAATTGATGGTCATTACTAGGTTATGCTGTATGACCCTTATGGGTTTACCACTTTGTTATGATTATAATAATAATTACTAGGTTACAATTTCATCAAGTACTAGTACAGTGGACCCCCGAGTTACGAGCATAATTCATTCCAGAAGCCTGCTCAAGTGCCATTACCAAACGAATTTTCTCCCTTAAGGAATAATGTCAAGTAGGTTAGTCCATTTCAGACCCCCAAAAATACACTTACAAAAGCACTTACAATATTACACTTACATAATTGTACGATTTCCGAGGTGCTCGTAACTCGGCGGTCCACTATAGTTTGCTCATCTGGCTGGTGTAAAAGGTAGGTACAGTCTCAACATTTCAGATATCATTAAACATTTTAGCATTAACATTGCTTTGGGACAGGTAGTCCTGAGATGCTGTTCTACTGGCCTGGTAGGCAATGCGCTCGCCTCACTGAGTGTCCGTGGTTCGATCCCCGGTCGGGTGGAAATATAGAGCATTTCCCTACACCTGTTGTCAATGTCCTCGCGGGGGCGTTGACTCCCAAACACCTTCCAGCTCGTTGCCCACTCCCTTATCTGCCATGTCACAACAGTTCAGCTTTTGTTTAAATTAGTGGGTGTTGGTAATGTTGTCATTGTTATCAATCTTAATGTTAAGTAATAATAATTTTTCATTGTGGGGGCTCATAAATCACAGCATCCAGTTTCCTAAGGCCAGCCACTGTTCCATTGCCTGGTTCCTTCAGAGCTCTATAATTCTTAGCTGCACAGTCTTTGATTATAGCATCAAAAACTCTGTCATGTTGTTTTATACTCTGCCTGTGTGTTCTTGGGCAGGTTAGGAGTATGTGCCCTCATGATTTTTTGAGGCAACATCTTGCAAAGCTCCCTTTCGTATGTCCTTTAACCCTTCGTAATTTAAGTGTCTTCGTTGGCATGCAGTTATGCTTGATCTTAATTGCATCACTCCCTGGCATCAGTGATGTGCTATCCCTTACCCATGAGTGCATGTGTATGAAACATGAGAGTGCTGCTGGCCTTGGAAGACACCTCCATCCACTGTTAAGAAGAGACTCCTGGGCCACTCTTCATCCTCATGAAGTCTAGTATATACCACCCTATTCAGAACTCTACTTTTTCCTGTTTCCTGAATAATCCTGATGATATTCAGGTTTGTAGCTAACACATCTATGGCAAATAGTTATTCCGCCAGCGGTAGCTATCGTAATGAAGTTTAGGTACAGGTACACATAAGTACAACTTCTTCTTTCAACAAATTGGCCATATCCCACCAGGACAGGGTGACGCAAAACAAAAAACAAAAATTTATCTTTTTAACTTTAATAATGTATACAGGAGAAGGGGTTAGCCCCTTGCTCCCGGCATTTTAGTCGCCTCTTACGACATGCATGGCTTAAGGAGGAAGAATTCTGTTCCACTTCACTGTGGAGATAAGAGTAAATAAACAAGAACAAGAACCAGTAAGAAAATAGAAGAAAACCCAGAGGGGTGTGTATATATATGCTTGTACATACATGCATGTGTAGTGTGACCTAAGTGTAAGTAGAAGTAACAAGACGTTGACCCCTGGAACTCTCTCCAGGTAAACTCCAGGTAGTCCAAAAAGTCAGATGCTACTGTGATTTTCCAGACACATTGCATGACTTAATACTAACTGTTGATTACATCTGCCATGTACCTCATGTCAAAATAAATATAATTATTGCTAATATCCACCCCCAAAAAAATGCATAATATAATTGCTGCAGTTGTTTTGATTTTGATTTGATTTGCAAGAATAAGCATAACTGCATGCATTTTATGTTGTAACATAATGCATAAGTTCCAACCAGGACCTAAACTCTATATTGACCGATCGAAGGAACTGGATCTATCTCCTTCCTTGGATCAAACTTGATTGTCTCCCATTCTCCCAGGCTCGGTTTAACCACTAAGGGTTTAGCGTTTCCCTTTAAATGTAATAATACCGTATACAAGATTGCCATCATCACTCACGAAATCGTAATGACTCGATTGCAGACAAACCATACCCCGGGGGGGTTTAGAACCCGCGATCAGATCGCGGGTTCTAACCCCACCCATGGTATGGTTTGCCATCATAAGAATAAGAAGTTTATTTTGACACGATACATGGTTGTACAGAGGAATATAAAAGTTGGGTGTACATGCCAAAAGCCCCTTTGTATGCAGAGCATTTCGATTTTTTTTATAGGTCATGTACACGTATCAGAGCACTGAGCTTAGAGATTGTCAAAAATAAGGACTGAGAACTACTACTTTATTAGGAGTGAGTCGGGTATAAAATTTGAGAGGTAACCTCTAAGCAAACCACGTACTATATTGAAGAAGAGAAGGGAAATTTGCTAATGTTAAAAGCCGTTATTTGCCAGTGATATGTTTTCCCAGTAGACTCCTACTCCGCTTGTGAGCCAAACATTATTATACTCTTGAGAGTTTACTTTAATCCATATTTTTAGGAATTACAGTATACTTGACTAATGATGTACACGTGACATGCAGCCTTAATTACCCTCGTGTAGTCCATAGGCTTTAAATCGAATAAAAGAACACGCATGTTGAATTGGACTCAAAGTTAAATTTATATTCTTTACTTCAATCACTATTACACATCAGAAAGACTCGCAACATTTATGTTGAATGTCGACGACCCCAGTAAGTCACTTGGTTGACCTTTTGGGGGATTATCTTAGGTAATTTACACTAAACTTACTATGGAAATCAAGAACCCCAATGGAAATCAAGAACCCCAGTGGAAATCAAGGCTCCCGATAGAAATCAAGAACCCAAAATGGAAATAAGTCAGTTTGACTTTTATGGGCTATCTTAAGTAGTTTACACTATATATGATAATTGTACTTGTGTACCTGTGCCTAAATAAACTTACCTACTAATGCTATACTTGTGAAGCCCCTCAAAGGTTCCTTGATGTTGGCGAGGGAGGCCCTTGATCTAAAGAAATAGACCAATGATCCAATTCCTTGAATCAAGCCTGAATGCCTTCCCCGTGGCACCATATGACCCCTATGGGTTTAGTGGTCTCCTCACGAGTGTAATAATAATAATGTAGTTGTATATAGTGATCCCGTGTGAGGGTGGTGGAGGTGAGTGTTGTCAGCTGCTGTCACCATCATTGAGGGGAACTGCACCACCACCCGCCTCCACATTTATTCTTAAACAAAACCCTTCCAGTGGAGACAAAACCCTCTAGCAATGACGACTCCAGCACCCCAGGTGGACCTGCCATGGTGGCAGAAATATCTGGCCCGAGGTGTTGGTTGTGGAGGAGGCATAAGTGAGTACAATATTGAACGTCAGGGAACCATTCCTGACGTTTTAATTTTTACATATTTTATTGCCTATTTTCAGCAGTAGCAGCAGTGATCTTTTGTGTTTTGCCCCCATTTTTTAATGTTTCATAATATTTTTTTTTAAATTTCCGGTGGTTGTAGCACTGGTTGCAGTAGTCTGGCCTAGGGGCTAGGCGGGACTCAGTACTGGACTGCCAACGTAGGCAAACTTCTCTGGATTCTTCTCATCTTGTGGGAAGTTGAAGGCAAATAATTAGATGGCAGTAGCCTCTTGGGTTTAAAAATGACTCGTAAGTAAGTTTATTTAGATACAGGTATACAAAAGTTGTTATACCGAGTGTAAATTACCCAACAGGTATAACCCAAAAAAGTCAAAGTGACTTATTTCCCTTGGGGTCTTTGTGGTTATTGTATGAGAAAAATTGAAGGCATCATTTAAATTGGCCAAGCAAGTATAATTAGGTGCAGTTTTACATAATTTCGAATAATTACAATTGTCTTGCTTAGTAATAATGTGCAAATTAGGAAGAGTTGTATATTAGGTGTATAATTTACCTTGGGTAATAAGTCTCCTTATGGGTTAAGCACTTAATTTAATAATGTAAAATTTAAGGGATAATTATGATTTGTACATTTATGTAAGTATAATATTATAAGTGCTTGTGGAAAAGTATTTTTGGGGGTCTGAAATAGACTAACCTATGTGACATTTTTCCTTAAGGGAGTAAATTCGTTCGGTAATGGCACTTGAGCAGACTTCAGGAGTGAAGTTTTTACAAAACTCGGGGGTCCACTGTATTTGTTTCCAAAGAATTGTTTCTTTTCATATTTCTAGCCCGATTTGACCAATATATGTTCTTCGGACACTGGGAGGGAGCGCTCAGTATACCGTATATCAATTTGTGGCGGCTCCAACAATCATTTTGTTTTTAACATGGTTGATCATCTCAAAAATAAATAAATACAAATACTTGTAGGTACTTTATTTCCCCATAAAATCTTGACATGTATTGTTCTGACTTAAAAGTGTCTAGGAATGAATGCTTTGATGATGAAGGCATTTTGATCCAAGGAATTGCAGCTACCTTCCCCTTTCTTTTATCAAACTTGATTACATATTACTCCCCAGGCATTGTATGACATACCTTTGAAGGCTTTCAAGAGTTTTCCTGCTCTCTCAGCCCATTCCTGAACCATGCTTGTCTGTTTAGCACTTCCCATGAGTATAATACAATACTCGAGTATTAATGTCAAATAGCTTATTATTTAGAAGACAAAACAAAGTAAATGTAGCAAAGGCAAGATAGTTGTAATAAGAAATACCATCACAATGATGGTACTGTACTCCTTAAAGGACCCCAATGGAAATAAGTCACTTTTACTTTTGGGTTATCCTAGGTAATTTACACTATATGATAATTGTACTTATGTACCTGTGCCTAAATAAACTGCTTACTTGCTAAAACATGTGCTCTCTCGTTTATAATGTTTTGTTTTTTTGAATACTGAGAGAACACTTAGTGCTTACATAGAATTAATAAATATTTAAATTACAGTATAGTATAGTACTTAAGTAATTGTCTTCCTCTTAACCTTATTGTCATTCTATTTATCATCATTCAGTAATCTCTTGGCACTGTTTGTATGGTTGTGGCACTCTTGTGATGTTGCATTTATAACCACTAGTGTAGGTTTCCATCTGCTTCAAAGCAAACATTGAAGAGTAACTTTACACCACAGATTGGATTAGCTTAGGTAATGTGCATGCTATATTTGCTCTAGTGAACGAGTGCAATGTTAGAAATTTGCAAAGGCAAATTTTTTTTTTTTTACATTTTATTAGTTTCCAATAAATATACATTTATAAGTCTAACATGCAAAATACATGTTGCAAATTATACAACAGCAATTCTTTGGTTAAACAGTGAAAATATCGAAAATATCAGAAAACCTCAGAAAACTATGCCCTAAAACCCTTACCTCTACCACCAGTGAACTCTTGTCCCCTTTCCCCTAATAAATAGATACAGAGTCCACAAAACATAAACCCAAATAATGAAATACAGTCCACCATAACATATTCTCTATTCCTAAGGATATACAGTGATACTCATTGACAACTGCAAATAAATTTTACAGTTCACAAAAATTAAAATTACATTTAAAATTACATTTTACAGTTCCGAAACGTTCAATAATTACATGTTACAAATTGCGCAACAGCAATTTCCTTTAATAAGCTATGCATATATCAGAAAAACATACCCCTAACCATTTATCTACAATTAGTGAACTCCTGTCCCCTTCCCCCTTATGCTTGATACAGAGTCCACAAAAACCAAACCCCAATAATGCCATAGCAAGTTCACAATAACATTAGCTCTAGTTCTAATGCTATGATGTTAACTGCAAATAAAATGTACAGTGTGCACTGATAACAAATAACAAAACCCCAAGAATGATACATAGTCCACAATAACAGTGACTAGTCCTAATACTATGCAGTGAATACTGCAAATAAAAAGTACAGTGTGCACAGATAACAAATAACAAAAACCCAAAGAATGATACATAGTCCACAATAACCTTGACTAGTACTATGCAGTGAATACTGCATATAAAATGTACAGTGTGCACGGATAACAAATAACAAAACCCAAAGAATGATACATAGTCCACAATAACAGTGACTAGTCCTAATACTATGCAGTGAATACGGCAAATAAAATTTACCGTGTGCACAAAATAATCCTACCACACAATGTTTCCAGCCTCCTTAACTCCACGGAGACTACGACCTTGTTTCAGTACCATCTCTGTACTAAGTATAGTCAAGACATTCATACCACTCTCACCAAACCTAACCACTCCCTGCCCCCGTCACCAGAGGATCCGGCCAAACCCCCACAAAACCCCTTACTCCCCCTCCCCCTTGCAAACCCCAACCTCACATTCACTCCACCACACACATCCACTTCCAACACACTATAAATCTAGACAGTCACCCGGTCCCCAACTGTGATGTCATCCGTCCCCGTCCTCTAATGGCTTAACCCCCTATCTACCTATCTACCTATGCCTCTCCACCACACCACACCTACCCAATGCTCCACCAGCGCCTCTGTCAAGCCCTTTCATTACCATATCTGTCTCCCAATAAACCCTGCACACTCAATTTCCTGTACCCCTCTGAAAAGCTCGAACCCCACTCCCTCCCATATATTAAACGATTCCTGCACATAGTGCGATATATACTCCCCCCCCCCCACCTTTTTTCCCTAACACTCATGTCCTTAAGTCCAGCATGCACACGAAGTCCACCATACATTTTTCCCTTTTTTCCCTATGTCAACCCCCCCTCCCAAATCCAAGTAAATAGCCCGAAAAAAAAGGGATACCCCCCCCCCAAAACCCCCCTTAACACCCCCCATCCACCCCCAAAACCCCCCCCCAGAGTTTCAAAAAATATACTGCATAAAAGACCCAAACCCCCGGCAAGCCACACTTCTGATTTTTCCCTTTTTTCCCAACCCCCTTCCGGAAAAAAAATTCCCCCCGGTAGCCCACTGCCCCGAAAAACCAAAACATCAGCTCTGGTCCCTGGGAACCCCCTCAGCCCCCTAACCCCCCCCATATCCCTTCCCCCAGTTATGGGGGAAAAAACCCCCCTCCCTTTCCCCCGTCTCCTCCCCACCCCCAAAACCTCATTTAACTGCAAGACATTGCCCCCCGACCTTGGTCGTGAGCAGGTGTGCTGGGGGTCTCTGGTGGAGGGCCCACAACCTTTAGTTTTAGGGGGGCGACGTCCGGGGGCGGATAAACACTGTGTGTATTGAAGTGCGGGGGGAACTATCCCCCCCGCAATGCAGAAATTTTGCCTGCCATAATTCGGGCGCTTATGGAATACCCACGGAAGATTTATAGGAGAAACACTAAATGGAGCCTCTAGGGATTTTGAAATTTGTGACAAGTGGAGCATATGAACAGTGGTTGCCTTCAGGACAAGCGAATGGTCTTCGTGAAGGCTTGGAGGTGAGGTTAAGGGACGTGTCGCTCGTATGTTTGGATCAACACGTATTTGCCATTTGAAGCCGATGCTGTTGATGTGAAGGGTCTTTCAGGCATTGGGTGATACCATGCCGCTAACATCGGAGGTGGACCCAGGGGGCCCTATGCTGGTATGCCGGAAGGGTCGGTCAGTCTCAAGATGACATTGAGGAGACCAATACCTTCGTATGTTCTCATGCCAGAATTCCGTACTCAAGTCTATGTTACTACGTGGGGCAGGTGCAAACGTGTAGGCTATGTGGGCAACCGGGGCATATGGCACTGGCGTGTGATCGACGGGGATACCAACCCAACGACAACATGGTGCAGCGTGCAGGGACAAGGGAGACGACATTTGGGATGAGGCTGTACATCAACAGGAGCCAAGCGAGGTGGCTGGTTGTACTGGCAAGTGGAGTGGACGTCGTGGAGGAAGAGGCGGAGGTGGTTGTATCACTGCCACCGGTGACGCAGCCGGATGGGATCATGGCTCCCTGGATCGTAAAGTGCAGGGGAGGATGACGTATTGGTTGACTTATCTGGACCTCTTTTGGATGATTTACAGAAGATGCTAAGATGCCGGGCCGGTGGTAGACGACTATGTGCTGGGTACCTTACCGGAGATGGTGGCAACGCCAGGTGAAGTGCTGAATGGGCGTGTAAGGATGGAGGCAGGTGATGGTATGGATGATCAGGTGCAGGTGTGTGTGGTTGAGGCTGAGGTACATAGGGGCGTGTCGGATGTGAGTGGTGAGGAGGCAGGTGAGGTTATGGAGGTAGCGGAGGGATCCCAAAGAGATCCAGTGGATCAGTGGAGGATGACGTGTTGACGCCAGCTCAGAGAACCGGCAAGAAATTATGGGTGGATGTAGGCTAAGGGCGGGAAAGGCAGGGTTAAGGGTAAAGTCACGGGCGGAGGGGAGGGGTAATGGTGGGGGAGGACTGGGAAGAAGCTAGGTGGGTCTAGATTGGTGAAGCATCATGGGAAGCCTCCAATGAAACCTTCAAGTGTCTCTGTATGAACGTTAATGGCCTTCGGGCAGAGGTTAAAAGGTTATGGGTGGAAGCAACTTTAAGAGAGAAGGGATTGACGTATGCTTCTTACAGGAACACAATTTTAAGTGTGGTAGGGAATTGTTGCTAAAGGGTTATAATTTATACACGGGAGTACAGTGAATCTCAAGGGTGAGGTGTTGGTGGGAATTAGGGAGACCAGCCCTTTTAGTATGGGTCTTGGGAGGAGGTAGGGGATGGGAGGATTGTGAGGGTTGATGGGGTATGGGAGACATACCTGTTAGTTTTATTGGGGTTTATATGCCTGCTACCAATGTACGAGGTGTGAAGGAAGCTTTTGTGCGCGATTTTTAGTTTATGCTTTAAGGGGCTTACCTGAGGTGGTAATAATAGCAGGTGATTGGAACTGTATTATTCGGAAGCGTGACGTAGAGCCTCGGGGCTCGGGTTGTGAACTAGCAGTTTTGAGGATGTGTTGGGGGCGGTGGGAGTCAAGGATGTGGTTGTTGGAAGGATGCTTTGGTGGGCATACTTTTTTAGGAGAGGATATGGGCACGACTAGATAGGGTTTATGTAGCGTCAGGTATAAGTGTAGGAGAAGTGCGTCTTCTAGATGTTGGGTTCTCTGATCACCGTGGTGTAGTGGCGGTGTTGAGCTGGGTTGGGGCTGTCCAAGATATATCCGGGTCATTGGAAATTGAATGTTCGTTTGTTACAGAGGATGGGGATAGGGATGCTTTTGCGGACTGGTGGGGGAGGGTGTGGGGAAGGGGCAGAGGGATGAGGGATGAGGTGGGTGGTGGTCTTCACAGGCGAAGGAGGCGGTGAGGATTATTATAGGAGGGCCGGAGTGGGAGGCAGGTTATAGGTATGGTCTGCAACGTTATTTAGAAAGTCAGCTAAGGTCTTGTTATGTAGGGAGGGGGAGGAGGGCATCAGGCAGAAATTAGTATGCTACGTGGGAGGTTAGGGACATACAAAATGAGAGATTTCATGCGGTCCGGGTCAGGTGTCAATTGGATGAGGTTTTATGGGAGATAGGCCCTCGGGCACTGTTTTGAAGAGGTTTAGGAAAAGGAGGAAGGGTATGATTATCTCGTCGTTGAAGGTTGAAGAAGACATGGGAGGGTATCAGAAAGGGCAGGTGTTAAGAACAACTGATGGCATGTGGGTATGCGGGATGTTGGTTTCAGCAAAAGTTTAGGAGAGTGGTTGGGAGTGAGGCAAGTCGAAGGATCATTTTGGAGGGGATACAGGAACATCTGGGGGAGGAGGATAGGAAGGGGTTAGGAGGATGTATAACAGAGGCGGAAGTATGGCAGGCAGTGCAGGGATTAAGGTTGGGAAAGGCACCTGGGGTGGATGGTTTACCGGGGATTTTTACGTGTTACATTGGGAGGTGTTAAAGGATGTTTTAGTGCAGATCTTTAATCAAATGAAGGATAGGGGATATTTGGAGGAAGAGCAAAGGACAGGGGTGGTAGTGATGGTACCGAAGGGAAGGACGGTGATAGGATGAAGGGCTATAGAGCTATAACGTTGTTATGCTCGGATTATAAGATCTTTGCGAAAATTCTGGCGAATCGAATAAAGAGGGTGTTGGAGAAGGTTTTAGATGATGGGCAACATGGTGTGCCGGGGCGAAGCATAAGGACTGGGCATAGAAGGATTAGGGAGTTTGTGGATAACAAGAGGGGAGGAGGGTGCTAGGTTTAGATTGGGAGACTGCATATGATAGTGTAGATAGGGAATTTTTGTATGGGGTTTTGTTAGGGTTGGGGTTTGGGAAGAAATCGTGGGGTGGGTTAGGACTTTATATGACCGGGCTTTGGCAAGGGTCCAGGTAAATGGGAAGCTGGGGGTTAAGGTGAGTTATGAAAGGGGTTTGCGGCAGGGTTGTCCTCTGTCGCAAATCCTGTTTGGTATGCAGGATCCTTTCTATAGACTGGTTAGGGAAGGAGTTTGGGATGGGGAGGTGGGTAGGGGTTGTGAGTCGGGCATAGTGGGTTATGTCGATGATACAACCGTCCTGGTGGGTAGTAGTGAGGGCTTATTACATGTGAATAGGATTGTGGGTATTTTTGGGGAAGCGACGGGTATGAGGGTGAATAGAGGTAAGTCAAGTTTGTTGGAAGTAGGTGCATGGGTGGGAGGGACGTTGGACAGTAGGAGCGGTTGGAAGTGCGTCGATAGGATTAAAATTTGCGGGGTGATTTTCAGTCATGATAGGGAGGTTGGGAGGCATTAGGTCTACAGAAGTAACACTGTTACAAAGGGCGGTGGTGGTAAATGTTTTAGTATATAGCAAAATATGGTTTGTTGCTGCTGTTTATCCTCTCCGGGAGTGTGATGTAGAGAGGTTGCTTGGGAGGGTTTTCGTTATATTTGGAGTCATGGGAGGCATTGGTTAGGTAGGGAGGTGGTGACTACTGGGTTGGGGTTGGGGGGTTGGGGTTGATAACGCTACGTAACAGGCTTCAAAGTATTTTTGTTAAGCAAGAATATGTGGTAGGTGGGGGTCCAGGGGCAGGAGGGTGAATGGGGTCATGCAGGAGGTACGTAGGTGGTGGCGGGGTAGGGATCTGTTGAGATGTGAGGCTATGTTGAGGTTCCTCCTTGTAGTTAGGGAGCCTGGGAGGGTTAAAGTAGGTGTGTTGGATAGAGTGGGGGGAAGGGGAGGTGTGGTGCAGGGTGCAGGTATTTATCCTATGTATAATTGGAAGTTAACGTGGCGTTGGATGAAGAAGTTGCGAATACCACCAAGAGTGCGTGAAACAGGTTATAGGTTTTATTGGGTATTTTAGCGACACACGCACAGTTATTTAGAATGGGCATTATTAGGGATGGGTTGTGTGGATCATGTGGGGTCCTGGACACGGCGTATCGTTCTCTGTATTTCTGTGATAAGTTGGTGGGGGTCAGGGAGTGGTTTAGTGGGGTTTTACGGAGGGTGGGAGCGGGGGGCTTGATGACCCTGAGGGCTTTGTGTTTGGACGTGGGGGCTTTTTCTGAGGACGTGGGTAGAGCGGTAGTTTACTTGGTGGTTGAGTATATACATATTGTGTGGGTAATGCGGGAGGCTCCCGGAGCACAGCGTATCCGAGCGTTCGCAGCAGGTATATATAGGTCTAAGTGTAGAAATCAGGTTATATATGCAGGGACATGGTGTAAAGCTTTCTCTCAGGGTTATAGGGACTTGACTATAGGTATTCTGTTGGGGGAGTGAGGGGGGAGGGGGGGGGGGGAGGGGGGTAGGTACCTCATTAAAGGGCTGGTCGGAAAAGGGGGGGGGTATGGTCAGGAGTGTCGGGACAGGGGGGGTGACGGCGGGTGACATAGCTAGGGTTATGTACTTTCTCTCCGGTATCACCTGATAGGGCGTCAACACGTGTCGTCCAGCAGACAGTGGTAGGAGGACAGGTGGACATATATTGTATTGGGTGGTGATGATGCAAGTTTTTGCAATCACATGTCTAAACAGGTCTTGGACTTATGCGACTTAGGATGATCATTATGTTGTACCTTTGTTGGTCGCACGTAATTACTGGTTTAATGGTTATAGGTTGGAGTATTAGGGAAGAAAGGTGTTTAGGGTAAGGTTGGGTGTTTTTGTACTCAAGAGCGTGTTTTGTGCTATTTTGGCCTCAGCGTGAATTCGCGTGAATGTGCGTGTCTCAGTCCATTGGACGTCAGGTTACAGGTGTGCCATAACATGTTTAATTTGTTGTTTATATACGGTGTAGGGTAAAGCTTCACGGATCCTACATTGTTACGTTTAGTTTTCTATTTAGGTTGATGGTGAAAGCTGTGAACCGTATATTGTTTGTCTTAATTGTGATTAGTATCGTTAGCATTTAGATGTCCTTAATGGGTTATTAACATGGTTTGATGCCATAGTATTATAATAATAAAAACATGAATGATGTTATAATTGTTAGGTGATTGTACATATGCCACAAGTATTGTATTTGTTTTGATTTATTATGCAGGCAGCTGTGTTCAGTGTTTATGTACATATTGTCCAATGTATTCATATTTCTGTAGGGTAAGTGTCCCATCATGGCACTTACATATTTAGGTGGTTTCTTTTTTGTTTAGTTTGATGACAACCTTAGGTTATTTTAATACAGTAGTCTTAAGATAATTATATTGTATTGAATTATGAAGTATTTGGTGTTGTATCGTTATGTTTCAATTTGTATTGTCACTGTTTTGATTAATAAAATAAAAAAAAAAAAAAAACTGCAACACTCAACCTTTGTGGCTCACGTATAACCAACAAGCACCGCAGCCAATCTCTGCACTGCCCCAGTTCCCTCCACCCCACCACTCCCTACTTCCCCAGCACCCCTTCCACCCCAGCCTCACCTCTCCCCCAACCCTCCTCCTTACCACACAACGTTTCACATACATACACAACAATCTCCTTTCCAGCCATATTAAACCCAAACCTCCAGAAATTACCCTTTTCCTAACTATCTCCTTCCTGAGCCAATGTCTACCATGTGCCCAAATAAACTTAAATACCCTGCTCTCCAATTCTTTAACATCCCAACTTAATAAAGGAAAAATGTTGGCAATATACCATATCTTACTATATATCATGTTATTAACCGCAATAACCCTCTGCCGCAACGTTAACTCTCCGCTCTCCAACTATTCAACCCTCCGTCGCACTTTTAACTACATTCCTCGAATTCACCTCTCTCGCCTCATCCCTGTCCCTCGTGTAAACAATACCACATATTTTCACTCTGTCCACAATTTTCCACCCATACCTGCTACCCAACCCGCCCCCACCCAAGCGCCTACCTCCAACAATATGGATTTAGCTCCATTACCCTCATGCCAGTTGCACTACAGAAAGACTTTAAGTGTATTCCTATGTTAACCAATCCCACCTCGTGACACACTAACACCGTCGTGTCAACTACATATCCACCACATTTCTAATCCCCTTATCCCTCCCCCAACCCCTTCCCATCCACCACTAATCTGTAAAACGGATCCTGTAAGCAAGCGAAAAGGATCTGCGACAGGGACAACCCTGTCGCAGACCCCTTCCATCTAACCACCCCTCCCAACCTACCATTTATTTGCACCTTCACACTTGCCCCTGCATATAACGCCCTAACCCAATCCAGCACTTCCAATCCAAACCCCTGCCTTTCCATTATTCCAAACATACTCTCACGCTCCACACTATCATATGCTCCCTTCCAATCCAGTGCAAGTATTCCTCCCTCTTCCTCTCTATCTATGAAATCTTTAATACGTTCATGTCCCTCCCCCACCCCTTCCCGGTATCCCCCTGTCCTTCCTCAATCACCCCCTATCACCCTTTTTAATCTATTACCTAAAATTTTAGCATATATTTTATAATCCGTATTCATAAGGACTAAGGTCTATAATTCTCTAATGTTTCCCCTTCCTTCCCCTTCCTCACTAATACCATTACCCCCATACCCATGTCCCTCCCATTACACCTGTCCTTTTCATACCATTCATCACACCTACCATACAATCCTTTATGATGTCCCAATTCTCCTTATAAAATTCATTTGCCAAACCATCCATACCTGGAGCCTTGCCCTTACTTAATCCTTCCACTGCCTCCCACACCTCCCTCTCACTAATCATGCCCTCCAATCCCTCCCGATCTTCCCTACTCAACCTCTCCCTAATCTGTCCCAATAAAATGCTCCTTTCCTCCATACCCCCCACTGCTCATGTGCCTTGCAAACCACTTATCAGCATACACATTCATTCCCTCCGTGGAATTTATTCTCATACCCTTCACATAATTCCCCATGTTTTCATCCACTTCCAGATACTCCAATGACATTCTATCCGTCTCTGTTTACACTTCCCCAAAACATATTGTGAGGTCTATCCCCCACAACACATCATCCATTCCGGCTTTCAGTCTACATGCCCCAAACCTCTCATTCTGCAAGGTCTTCAACCTATCTTTCAACACCTTAATTTCCTCTGTCATTCTATGTCCTCCCGCATATAACAGTCTTTCAAGAGTCTCTCAATGTAATTTTGTAAACCGTATCTCCATCCTGCTTCTTCCCTTCCCAACCTCTGATAGTAAGCTTGGATGCCAGGCTTCCCCGTACTTACCCACCAATCCACCAAAGCTCCCGCCTCCCTACTCCCCATCCAAAACCCACCCTACCAATCCCTAAATTCCTCCATTTTACCATCACCCTTTAATAACTGAACATTTAATTTCCCAAAAAACCCTGTACCATTTTGCAACCCCTTCCCACCCCACCTCCACCAACACTCCCCGATGATCCGTGAAACCCACATCCAAATATTGCACCCACCTACCACGCTACCTGTTACATAAATCCTGTCTAGTCTAGCCGCATACCCTCTTCTAACAAACGTAGGCTCACCCGCACCTCCCACCCCAATCACGTCTTTCAAACCTACCCTCCTAAGTACGTCCCTTAAGGCTGCAAGTACACAACCTCCTCCCCGCGGCTCTACATCCCTCTCTCTAATTACACAATTAAAATCCCCTCCAACAATCGTTACATTTGGCAAATCCCGACATGCATAAATCATGTAATCCCAAACAAAATCCACCTTTACCTCCTTGCCGCCTCCGCCGGCATGTACACTCCTAAAAACATACCTAACTCCACTCCACTCCCCATCTACTCTAACCAGCCTACCCCCCCACACTCCTCCCATCGCAAAGGTTTGAAAGGGCTTGACACCGCCACTGCTACCGCCACCCCCCCCTTTAATCTACTGGATGAACTTGCAAACACTTTGTATCCATTCAAAAGTAATTCCCCACCACACCTATAATTGTGTTCCTGTATAAAAGCAACTGTCACACATACCTTCGCAACGTACACTTCACCCAAGCCCTCTTAATTTCATCCCTCAACCCATTTACATTAAGTGTTAAACACTTGAAAACTATGTCAAGGGTTTGCCCCTAGGCCTCTGTGGAAGTTGTACCCTGACTTCCCTTTACTCATTTTACCCGTTTGCTTCCTCCCTTAAAAGTACCCTCTTAATACCAAACCTAGATCTTTTAGCAACTTCCACCGAAGCCTTTTACAGATCTTCTGCGCCGGTGTCAGCACATCCTCACTGCCTGATGAATTGCCAGACCTTTACGTGTCCTCTTTATGTCTTCCACACTACTTGCATCCTCGGTCTGATGGACCTCCACCTGCACATCCTCCATAATTAAGTGTTGGTCCACTGGACTGGCACTCTCCACACTTTCCACCACATTTACTTCATCTATCAAACCATCATTAGTGCTTACACTTAGCACCGGCAAAGGGTCGTCCAATATTTCCTTTAATATTTGTTCCAGTGGTACCTCCTCTGCCGGACTCTCATGGTGATCACAGTCAACCACTGGTATAACAGATTCCTGTGTTAGGGTCTGACAAAACACCTCAGAACCCTCCACAATCTCACTCCAGAGTTTCGTCTGCTTCTCCCGTTGCGTCTCCTCCTTCCGTTCCTCTCTCTGCGCCTGCACTTTCACTACTTGTTGCTCTGGCACTTGTCTGGGTCCCGTCCTCCTCATGCAGTCAGCCGCCACATGATCGTAGGCGCCACACAGTCGACACGTCCTGCGCTGTCCCATGTAGGTCACGTACACTTGGGTCCTGAAGTCTGGTATACAACGTAGGACGGTATGGGGTGCTTCAATGTCATTTTCAACGAGTACGACCCTCAGGAGGCCCATCAGCGGTCCCTCGCTCCACTTTCCAGGTGTTGCTGCGTGTATTGTACCATACGCACTGAAGACCGTACTGATGTCCGTCGGGTCCGCTTCGAATGGGACGTTCTTCAAACGTACCCAAGTGTACGTACGTGAAACGTCCTTCAATCGTACCTGAAGGCCAGTGTGCACCGTGTAGACATGATCCTGGTGTCGATCGACGAGTCGGTCATAAACTTCTGCCGTCAGTAGCTTCACAAATACTCTATTCATCCCATTCAGGGCAACGCTATACAAATCTTCTATGTCAAGACCATACACCTCTCGTAATATCGTCGGTAAGACAGTCCCGGCCGTTGCAGGGTTTAGGACGCCAGTCACAAGGTCAATACAGACAGTATTCAAACGTCTTCTCCCTGCTGTCGCCATGTTGCTTTTGAATTGAGGAAGCCTAGGGAACAAATGGATTTGACAGTTAAAAATAGGAGAGGAAAGTTATTAAATGGAGAGTTAGAGGTATCAGGAGGATGGAGGGAATATTTTGAGGAGTTGTTAAATGTTGAAGACAGGGAAGCTGTGATTTCGTGTATAGGGCAAGGAGGAATAACATCTTGTAGGAGTGTGAAAGAACCAGATGTGAGTGTGTGGGAAGTTCGTGAGGCAATGGGTAGAATGAAAGGGAATAAGGCAGCTGGGATTGATGGGATAAAGATAGAAATGTTAAAAGCAGGTGGGGATATAGTTTTGGAGTGGTTGGTGCTATTATTTAATAAATGTATGGAAGAGGGTAAGGTACCTAGGGATTGGCAGAGAGCGTGTATTGTTCCTTTGTATAAAGGCAAAGGAGACAAAAGAGATTGCCAAAATTATAGGGGAATAAGTTTGTTGAGTATACCTGGTAAAGTGTATGGTAGAGTTATTATTGAAAGAATTAAGAGTAAGTCGGAGAGCAGGATAGCAGATGAACAAGGAGGCTTTAGGAAAAGTAGGGGGTGTGTAGACCAAGTGTTTACAGTGAAACATATAGGTGAACAGTATTTAGATAAGGGTAAAGAGGTTTTTGTGGCATTTGTGGATTTGGAAAAGG